>VDFB02354271.1:0-23940 GCA_007258455.2 Sequoia sempervirens | reverse complement strand
TTTTAATCCTTCTATGATTTCACTAACCAACTCATTTCTTCAAATCCAATCTCTCCTTTGACATCAATGACAATATTTCCAACAATCTCCATTGAGTGCCTCTGACATCAATGACAATATTTCCAACACTATTGAAGGCCAAGTTGTCATTGTCATAGTTTTGAATATTTTGAAATGTTTCCATCGCTTCCTGGGAGTCTCATCAATTGCAAAAAGAAACAGGCTGGATGACTCACCATGTAAGTTGACGATGGGATGCTTTATTGTTGTTAGATGGTATGTAATTTATTTTTTGATCTGTTTTTTAAAATGTTTTAGAACATTTAATGAAATTGAATACATAGTGCTTGTATTTTTTCTGCTTAGGATATTTAAATGGCTTGCTGTATTTCATCGACTAATACAAAATTGATTTTTCAGAGTGAATATGTAGCAGCAGGGTATAAAAGGCGTGAATATGTGTCTGGGTTTACTGGTAGTGCTGGTAATTTTCATAACCCCAATGTTTTTTTGCATAACTTATTTGATGTTTAATCTCTCTAAACTTTACAAGATAGGGGGATGGGAAAATGCTTCCTCCTTTGTTATTCATAAATGTTTATAGACAATTGTTATTTTTTTTTTGATAAATCATTCTAATTTTCTGCATTATGTATGTTTTACTTTTCCATAATATGTATGGGAACCATGCAAGAATTTGGCTCTGGTCGTTTCAATGTCTTGATATTGTCATTATATCTTCTCTGCCTTCTTGATGGATATTATTTAAATGTTGTATTTCTATATTCAGGTAGTAAATATGCCTTATTATCATGCTACTATAGTCTATCATTTTAGGTATCTAGACTTGTTGGGATTAATGGGCGAAAGTGGAGTATGAGAAACTACGTTTCTAGGTAATCAGTCCACTATCCCAGCAATGAGCTTGTGGGTCCATCAAATTACATTTTAAGGTAGTTGGTCCATCAACCCACATTTTTCAGTCCACTATCCCAGCAATAAGCTTGTGGGTCCACCGAATTACGTTTTAAGGTAGTTGGTCTATCAACCCACATTTTTGGTCGATATTTCCATTTTCAATATTTTTTTGTTTGTTAGGATATGGTTGGTGTGCAAAAAGTATTTATTCCACGCATATAAAGTGAATCGAGTCATATAAGTAAAGTAGTTAGATATAGACCTTTAGGCCTTAGTACTTACAACAGCATTTCTCTTGAATGGAAGTTGTGCTTATTTTCTACAGCTTGTAAAAATCCCCATCCAAAATATACTATAACATGCAGATTCCTAAACAATAAAAAAGAATTTCCAACATACAGAATTTGAACAACAATATTTTTTTTTGTAATTTTCAAAAAATTATTTCAATATGTAATGTCCCGATCTAAAATATATGATTTTTTTGGTATTCTTCTGATATTTTGAAACAAGTAAAAGAGAACACTGAACAGTAAACTGGAAGGAAAACAAGTACTCCAAAACCTTCAATCAACTTAAAACAAGCTCCTTGATTAGATTTGAGTTACTTTACATCAAAGCAAGGGTTGCTTTACAAACCTTAGATGCTGAAACTTACAAATCTCAGAATTATATATGACAAATATCAATTCACTGAATATTATACAGCAGATCCAATGTAAGTGTTGACCACTTGTTGAGGGGTGCTTTGATGAGTGGATTGAACCTCTGAAATGATGAGTGGCTGATGGTAGGGATCAGATCCAGCTGCAGGCAAGATGTGGTTCCTTGGTATAGATGTTTGCCTTCAATTTCTTGTGCTGACAGGTCTGCTATCAGCCTCAAATATTTACAAATTTTCTGATTTTGCATTACACTGCAATCAGGTCTGGAAGTGCAACTAACCCCAACCTGTTATTTTCTGTGATCAATCTTCCTTGTTGTTTGCAGTCTTCCCTTGACAAACTATTGACAGCAATCTTGAAGCCACTGTATGATGCAGCACCGGTGATATCAATAGGTGCAGATGATCAGATCTCAAATTACTGCTATATGGCAGCAAATGAGGGTGCAGAACAGCGATGGGCAATTAGGATCAGCAAATGACAACTTCTGGGATCTCCTTTTACAGATGTGTTTATGTAAAGTGTCAATCACCCTTCCTTCATGAACTGTAAATTGCAAACAATACAAAATACTCCCTATTACAGCTGCGATCACTCTTGAAGAATGATGTTGAGTGCTGTGGATGATCAATGGCTCACCAAAATAAGAGTAAACTCTCTGAAATCAACAATGTTGCCCTTAGTATCAAATCACCCAAACTAGAAACTTGACATAGACTCCCCAAAATCAGCTCCAATGCAACTCCTATGTGAGGATGCCCTAGAAGGAAATGAGGGTTTTTGTCTGCCAAGACCTCCAAACAACCAAGGGTTTTCATCCTCAGTTGTGAATTTAAGCATGAATGCTCCAAAGGGAAGAATGCCATATGAAATCTAGACGCCAAATGAAGCCAAGTGCCACCTATTTAAACTTCTCCATAAATGGGCCCTTGAACTAAAATTTCTCTCAAAGTATTTAGAAATACCTTTTATAATTAAGTGTTTAAAAACACATTTAAAAAATTTAATTATAATAATATTATTATGTTGCCTTTTAAATATAAAATTTCTGGGTCCAACTTAAAATAATATTATTAATTTTTTAGCTCTAAAAAGGGGACATAACAATCCATTTTTCTTAGAATTGTTTGTCTTCAAGCAATTGCAAGCTCGGATACTCAAGTATCATCGTGCCAACATGACGAATTATACTGGTAGTGTCCATAAAGTTTGGATCTTGTGCCTGTCAAGTGAAACAACTTTTGTCAAAAAGCACTATGGGATCTACTATTTCCATCATCCATAACATTGTTAAGTATCCCTATAACTTAATCACTTTTTCGAAAAACAATTTGGCCACTTGAGGAGAAATAACAAAGGAGTATGAACAATACAAATTCAAACATTTGGGATGCCTATGATGTGATACATGATTGTACCTCCCCACCTTTGACTTGGAGTAGACAAGGAATGTCACTGACTTTGAATATGCTTTTCTTTAATCTTTCACTCATGCACAATCTCACAAACTTTGAATGGATGATACTTAGGAGCACCTGAAAGTGAAGCAAGGTTGCTCTCTTGAGTCTCTTCCTCTTGTTCTTTCTCAACTTCTAGTTTTGGATCCATTTTTTCTAACTCTTCATTCGGGAGTACCTCTATGTAGTGTACCTGACGATGGATAAGGCATCAATGGCCTGGTCTCCTTGGCTTCTTGCAAGAGACACAATTTCTTCCTTCTAATTTCATTTTTGGTGTCTTTCTTTGTTGATATTCTTTGGCATGCTTTTCAGAGAAGAGACTTCTTCTAAAATGGTTCTTCTGTGGTGTTAGAGGTGGTTCCTTGTACTAAAACTTGTTCTTAGCAATTGAAGTTTCCAAGTTCAAGGCTTTTTTGATGGCTTTCTGCAAGGGTACTAGATCAAAAGCCTTAACCAAAACCTTGAGAGGTTTAGTTAGTCCTATAAATAGCACAGTAAGTTTTCTTTCTGTCACATCTGGCACCATCATAGATGATTTCTGAAATTTAGCCACATACTTTTCCACTGTTCCATCTTGTTTATTGTTCTAGCTCTTTAAAATGAACTTATGGATCCTTCCTGTCAAATCTCTCTGTTAACCTTTGACTGAATTCTTCTAAGGTGGTGATAGAGTTATGCCCTTGAGTCGCCCTGCCATGGTACTGCCACTCATGAGACACACCTTCTCGGTGGAGGGCAGGGAACTTGATTGCCTTCTCTATCATATGTAGGTATGATGATTTTACCCAATTGATGTTGAATGTCTTTTCAAGGTTGATTAAATTGGTTTCTTCTTTCTCTCCTATGCCCATTCTTTTTTTGATGTTGTATGTCTTTTTGGGGCTGATTGAATTGGTTTCTTCTTTCTCTCCTATACCTATTCTTTGTTCCTCAATTTATAGAACTCACCAAAGGATAAATGATTACAGACTGCCCGACTTAGAGCATTATACTCCTCATGATACCTGGCCATATCATCTACCATGTGAGGCTAAAATTGATGTTCCTCCTCTAGTGGTTCTTCTTCCCTTCGTAGAAACTTAACCCAGAAAGTCCTTGTGGGAGGGTTATTTGAAACCCTATCATTGGCTGAATTACTTCCTTCCCCTTTATTATTTTGAATTGGTTTGGAAGCATTTAGATTTTGATTCAATTTCTGTAAGGCCTGTGCTATATCTGACATAGTCTCCCTCATGGAATTTTGGAACTCCCTGGTTAATTCCTTCCGACTAAGATTAATAGTTTCCTGCAAATTCATTTCTTTTCTCTTTTCGTGGTCAGCCATGACTTCTTTCTTTCTTTTTTCCCTCTGATGATTTCTCTTGCATTAGCTTGCATCAAATTTGCATCCAACAAGTTTAGCTCTTCCCACCCAGGGTAGCAAGATCATTGCTTTGATAGTATTGTAGTGTCCCAATCTAGAATATATGATTTTTCTTTTGTATTTTTCTGATATTTTGAAACAAATAAAAGAGAAAAGTAAACTGGAAATGAAAATAAATACTCCAAAACCATCAATCAACTTCTTAAACAACCTCCTTGATTGGATTTGAATTGTATTACATCAAAACAATGGTTGATTTACAAATGCTAGATGTTGAAATATACAAATCTCAGAGTTACATACTGCAAATATCAGCTCATTGAATATTATATTGTAGATTTGATGTAAGTGTTGACTACTTGTTGAGGGGTGGGTGTTGTGATGAGTGGATCAAAGCCTTGAGATGATGAGTGCCTGATGGTAGCGATCAAATGTAGCTGTAGGCAAGATGCAGCTCCTTGGTATAGATGTTTGCCTTCAATTTATGGTGTTGATAGCTCTGCGATCAACCTCAAATATTTACAATTTTTTTGATCAATGATGACCCTGTGATCAGATTTGGAAGTGCAACAAGCCCCAACTTCTTATAGCTGTGATCAGTCTTCTTTGTTGTCTATAATCTTCCCCTGGTGATCTAGTGACAACAATCTTGAAACCATTGTATGATACAGCATTGGTAATATTAATAGGCACAGATGATCAGACCTCGGTCTATTGATGTATGGTGGCACATGAGGGTGAAGAACAATGGCAGCCAGCTAAGATCAACAAATTACAACTTCTGGAATCTCCTTTTATATCTGAGCTTATGCAAAGTGTCCATTGCCCTTCCTTGATGAATTGTAAGTTGCAAACAATCTAGAACTCCTTGTAACAGTTGTGACAATTCCTAGTGAATGATGTCCAGTGCTGTAGATGATTAATGGCTCACCAAAATAAGAGTAAACTCTGAAATTAGTAATTGTGCTCATGGTGTCAAATTGCTCAAATTGGTAACTTGACATGGACTCTCCAAAATCAGCTCCAATGCAACCCTTGTGTGAGGATACCCTAGAAGGAAATGAGGGTCTTCGTCCTCGGTTGTAAATTCAAGCATGAATGCTCCAAAATGAAGAATGCCAAATGAAATCTAGATGCCAAATGAAGGCAAGCACCACCTTTTTAAACCTCTCCAAGAACAGGCCCTTGGATAAAATTTCCCTCCAAAGTATTTAAAAATACTTCTATAATTAAGTGTTCAATTTTTTTTAAAAATGAATCATAATAATATTATTAAGTTGTCCTTAAATACATAATTTTGGACCAACTTAAAATAATATTATTAATTCTTTAGCTTTGAAATGAGGATATGACACAATGGGCTACAATGCAAGGAAAATCACAAAAAAATAGATAGGACAATAAATTGAAAAGAATGCAGTTGGTATTTGCATCTACAGAATGATTATGATTTATTACAAAGAATAATAGGTTGCTTATGAATTTTCCTAGGCCAAACCCTAGCCAAACCATTCAAAAACTTCAACTAGAATCCCTTTGAATGCACAGGTACAGACTCTGTATGAATCTGTCCACTCAAATAAAAATACTACATGCTCTGAATTTGAAATCTAAAGATTTCCATTCCCAAATCTGCAATTTTCTGCTGTTATGCAATCACCCAAGAGGAATAGAATAGTTTTTATTTCAAAATGTAAAAGATCCTTAGTTTCATAAAAAGCCTTCTTTTATCTAATTGCTCCTTTTTCAAATTGCCACCTGAAACCTCCTTTTAATACCTAAGTCTTACTAAAACTGATCCCATTTAATATTAAATGTCATAAGCGTAATGCCCCATTTTTGAAATGAAGTCTTTGCCAAATATGGTCAAACAAAACATCATCAAGGAAGTTAAGGAAATTGTAAGTTTGAGGGAATCACCTAGTCAGATTGGTAAAGCTACCTTTTTGCCACTGTTAAAAGATAAATCATAGAAGGAAAAATTTGAATCATGGAAATAAATAAGGAAGAGATTCATAGAGGATTCGAAAGGCAACATTGTCAAAGAAAATTGTCACTGGTCAAGGGTTAAAATCATGATCAAGATAGTCACCGCTTAAGGAAGTTGCTTCATTTGGCAATATTGCCACTTTCATATTAAGTTGTAGTCAAAGAATATAGATCGAAGTATTGGTTTCTGCAATTGAGAACAAGTGAAGAAATCATTACTTCCAAAAAGAGATTAATTAATATTATAAAATGAAAACTATAATTAAAGTTTTGCTTTTAATAATATCAAGGGGCATGTGAAGAGTTGTGTCTATTGGAGGAAAAGTGTATTTAAGAGAGACCAAGCAAGGAGGAGGAGCATCATTGAGAAAATATCTTACTAACTAAGCCTTAAGGAGTATGGAAGTCCATAGAAGCAAAAATCCTAAAAAAATCGCGATTTTTGCAATTTTAAAAAATTTCTCAGGCTTGCCGATTTTTTCGGGATTTTTCGCCTACCATTGAATGGCAAAAAATTGTTGAAAATCACAATTTTTTGTGTGTTAAAATCGTGAAAAAATTGCCATAAATCGTGCTAACAAATCCTGCATTAAAAACTCTAAATTTGGTGCATTTTCTGCTATAAATCAGGGTCGCGATAAGTTAAGGGTGACCGCCGTCGACTCTACAGTTTGCCCTACATACACGCATGAACAGGTTCCTTTCTGCTTTGAACTTTAAGCTTGCAGTCTTGTCAATACACCCTAAAATAAAGTAAACCACAGTAAAATAAAGCAAGGGATTCTTCATTAATCAAAATAAGCAACTCCAACCATTTTCACTAGTTGTTCCTGTGTAAGGTGACCTTATAAATGGTTATAGCATTTACCACCTCCATGCCAAGAAAACTTTAGAAGCTAACTTTGATGACCAAGTTAGTCAAAATTTTACATATGAAACCTGCAAAGAGAATGAGCAGTCTACACCAAATCAATCCAAATTGTAAATAACTTTATTGTATCATTTTAAGTTCATTGTATGTTTAGATGTTAGGTGATAGGTTTGACTCTATTGCCCTCAGATAAAACATTGATTGAATTCTTCCTAGAGATTTTGAAGTCTTCATATGGCCCAAGTTTGTCCCAAGGTCCCAAAAGAAAAAAGCATTTTTGGTACCTATACAAAAATCAATGATCATACTACTTTGTCTCTCTTTTTGTCATAGATTAATCATCATTTAAATGTCAAGTCAAATCAGTTATAGTCTTCCCCCTATTAGGTTGCAGGGTTGTCATGTTTTGGTCTAGTATTTTAGCTAACTCTTGCAAAATGTCCAAGGTTGTACTATTCCAAAATGAAAAATGATAAGGTTCCTCATTGATGATGACTGCAGCAATGAAATGAAAGTATGTAAATGTCTAATACTAAATCTATAACCTGCATAGCCTATAGGCACTTTACTTTACATAGAGAATATTAAAAATAATTTCACTTCATGTTCGAAACTTTTAAAATAGCTCTTGAAAGATTTCAATCCCGCACCCATTTTTATGCCAAGCATGCAGATTATGTCTGTAATTCAAAGACATCTTTTTGCAAGCTTGAAATCAGAGACAGTGCATTACCTTGAATTCAGACTATATTCTCTGATTGCAAGCTTGCACAGCTTTAAAGAGTATCTGCCTAAGATTTTAACCATTCTCTTGGACTGGTAATGCACTGTCATTGATTTCAAGCTTGCACAACTTTAAAGAGTATCTGCCTAAGATTTTAACTCTTAGCCAATCCTTTATTTTATCACACTTTTTCATCCTCCGCTTTATTTCATTCATGTCATTGCCTTCTCAAAGCTTTTGGTCACTTGTATCATTTATGACTCTGTCATACACTAGCCTTTTCCACTTTTTTCAGTTGTCATTTCTGCAAAGATTTTACATTACAATTGATTCCGTATCTCACATATACACTACTCTATTGTAGGAGGTGCTCCAAATGATCTTTACTTCACAACCTAAGCAAGAAGCAGATGCCTTTAAGCTCAACAAACATAAACTTGATTAACAACATGCAAGCTTTCTACAATTCATGGGTTAAAATCTCTATTTTATTTGCTCTCTATATCTCTATGCTATTGAAATGACCTTAAATTTAAAAAAAGAGTAGCATTTGTCTCTTTTTCTACTATTTTTTACATTTTTTTTCAAATCCGATTTTTTCAAAAAATCCTGAACTTTTGGTTTGCCAATTTTTTTTCCCCAAAGGGTTGATACAATGGTAGATATGTTCGATCAAATGCTTCACATGATACAGAATAATACAAATGCTTCTAGAAATCACAATAGTGGGGCAAGCATTTTAGGAACCAACAACAAAAATCAGTACAGTAACACACAAAGAACAGTTATTGGGCTTGTTGATAGACCTACAACCCACTTTCATTTGTAGAGAAGAAAGAAAGTATGAGCCAAGGGTCGTAAGAAGAATACATGATTTGTTGAGACCACAGAGTAAAATCCATCCTAAAAATGATTTAGAAAAATCAAATGAAGAGCCTGAGCAGACCTTGCAACCAGTGACAGATACATGAGATACAACATTTGAAGACCAAGGGGTCAAGGAAGAATTTGTAAAGCATAAACCAAAAGTAGAAGGGTTAAAATGAGAGCTACCAAAATTAAGAAGGAACATATCAACTAGCAAGAGCAGAAGGAATCCACCATACTAGTCAGAGATGAAATTGATCTACAAGGTAGCAGTGTGGGGGAGCATAAAGCTATGAAGGATGCAGGATTTGCCTCTGCTAATCTTCATGCTATACATTTAGGTCACAAAGATTGTTTATCACTCCAAATCCTTCCGAATCAGAAAAAAGAGGGAAGCTTACCTCGATGTAACACAAAACTTGAAATTATGTGAGGTATGGCAAAGAAGGGCAAAATAATCTAAGTTGATAGCTGCTTGAGAAAAACAACATCAATAGGACTTTAAGGAAAAGTTTGCTTGCATGGATAAGGAAAAGCAAGAGTTTAGGCAACAATTAGGTGTACTACATCTTGCATGGGAACCTCAGAAGGCAATGACAAAACAATTAGTCTTGGGTTTGCAAGTTGGAGTGATTGATCCTTTTATCCACCAAGGATTAGGAAAGGTTAGTCTGTTTAACATCAAGGAAGAAAAAGGTAAGCATTCCAATCATTTCTATGAGTATAATTTAAAATATGAAACAGATGATACTAGCATAGATTTACTTTACATTGTACTTTCAATATTTTTTTCTTCATGGAAAGTACTCTAATCATGGGGAAAAAGTGAAAGATACAACTTGCTGTAAAGGACATCTGGACCCTTTTACTCAAATATAGAATTGGCTTTGCACAAAGGAATGGGATCTTGGTATTCAAGGCACTCTCGTAATTCATCATGGCAGAGGATACAACATTTTACTATCATCCTGGATGTCAGCAATGTCAATCAAGAGTTTGAATTTCGTTCCTAGGATCTTTGGTGAATATGTAATGAGAGAGCAGAGGATCATGGCAGTGTATAATATCATTCAATTTGATCAGGCCAATCCTTCTTATTCTTTTTCAAGGCCTAAATCTACTGAGGAGAATACATATTCTTTTGCATATACAAGTGTTTCCCAACGACAGTTGAAAGACAAACATAATGCCAGATATATAAATGACCAAAAAATTTATAGTATTTGGGTTGAGCAGAGTATATTGTTTCATAACATACCTCCAAGATGACCACTTGATAGAGGATGGTGGATGAGAAAGATTTGTTTTAAGCAAGGAGTAACTTGTGAAGGCTCCCTTGCTTCTATGGGAAATGGCAATAGTACATAATTTCCCATCTTCTTGTTATGGTATTCATTGGATGGAACCTTTGCTCTAAAGGTAACATCTTCCTACAAAACTTACACTGGGGCATGTAAGTTCATACAGCAGATGGGAATTAGTTTATGGGATTATAATAATAAGAACATACTCCTACCACTTATTTATGAAGGGAATCTATTGTAGAATGAACATCTGTTTGTCATTATTGGAAATGGAGATGAGGAATTTATCTTCAGAAATTTAATAATCCTATATTTTACATTTTGGATAAGTGAAAAGGGTAGCATTGGTAGAAAGAATTATTTTGGTTCTTGCACACAAGAGTCAACCAATAGTTGACCCAAAATTGACCTACAGGGCTGTTTCAGCCAATAAACATCAAATGCCAGCTATACTTCATATTGATAAGATCATAATCAACTAATGTCATGAGGCTGAAATAACTTGTATAGAGATACCAAGAGAAGTTGGGGACTCCGAGATACTTGGTACAATAAAGGCACAACTTCATCTTGCTCCTACTGCTGATTTTGAACAGCAGCATAATTCTCTTTGTATGTAGCCATCTACTTATCATGCTTGTGCTGATAGAGGTAATAGAGAATCCATGGATATAACAATGCTGGAAGGAGATAGGTACATTCCTCAAATTTTGCATATGATGCAAGCTGCTTGGATTTTTCTATCCTGTAGGAACATGGTCATACCTCATGGAGTTGTGTATGACTAGCAATCGGAGGAAGATAACCCAGGAGATCACTACTTCAAAGATACTTTTATGGATAGTTCTTAGTGGGATGTTCTTACTGATAAGAGATTGAGGAATGTTGAAAGAAATGACACATGCAACTTATTTCTTTGAAAGAGGATACATGGGTATAATTGCAGCAGATTTCCATCTCATGGTTGGGCAAATAGAGTGTATAGTGATTCATTGCCTGCATTGGCAAATTGTACTTACTACTCTCCAAGAAGATGGAGCATCCATGAACATTTTGGTTAAGGTAGTACAAGCGGTCAAGGGTATGTTGAGGCAGTAGAGCAGGGTTTGGGCAGTATTGCGTTACATACAAATAGCACCAACCTTATTATGGCTTTGAAGGACTATCTTGGCAGACAGGTTGAGGCAAGCATAGTAACAACTACTCTTCAGGGACATCACTATAGTACATAATTGGTCATAACTGATATAGTTGGAGAAGCATCACTTGGTTCAGAGTTTTCAACTCCTAATTATATCAGAATAACACAGTAGAAGCTAACTACATCCTGGGAATTACAAATTTCCAAGGTTGATTTGGGACCCTAGTAAATCTAGGAGTTCCTAGAAAGTAAATCCTGGGAAGGGCGGACTGTTATGTCCCCTTGTTGAAATGAAGCTGCCACCAAATACAGAAACAAAATTTTTCCAAATTCATTCAAGGCATGATCCCAGCCTCATCTCATTTGAGTGTCAATATTTTGCATTTAGAAAGAATTGATCCCTAGTGGGCTCTTTGTGAGCCATTCAACTGCACCAATAGACCAAGCGCCAATTGACAGAAAGAAGTTTTATTTCTAATTTATTACAAATTGACTATTTTATTCCTTATTTTCCTTCTCAGACTTTATCGAAGTATGTTTATTTTCTGAATTCTTAAACCTCTTCACTTCCCAAATTATGTTCATATGCTAACAAAACCTTTCTGCTCAGTCACTTCACAATAGAGCAAGTGCCACTTGACAAATATAACTTTATTTTCTAACTTATTAGTGCTTATTTTCCTTCTCAGAATTTATTGAAGTATGTTCATTTTCTGATTTCTTAAACCTCTTCACTTCCCAAATTATGTTCATATGCTAACAAAACCCTTTCTGCTCAGTCACTTCACAAATAGAGCAAGTGCCACTTGACAAAAATAACTTTGATTTCTAACTTATTACTGATACTTATTTTAGTGTCTTTTCCTTCCCATACTTTATCAAAGTATGTTCATTTTCTAAATTCTTAAGTCTCTTCATTTCCCACATCTTGTTCATATGTTAAGAAAACCCTTTCTGCTCAGTCACTGCATTGCAAACCTCAATTACTCTCAAGATCCTTTTCATCTAGCACATCAATGTAAAAATTCTGGGCTTTTCACATCCAACTTTGTGTACTCCTAGAAGTTGCTTGCCGGTCATACATGCCCCCAGGGTTCATATGCTTGCCCTACCAATCCATCAGAATTCAAGAGAATCTTGGTGCAACTGATGGACACTTCCAATATTTTGCCTCAACAACAGCTACCCTCTGCTCTGCCCCAGAAGTGACAAGATGCAAAGCAGTTTCAATTTCAGGAGATGCTCTCTCCTGTCAAATACCTATGTGAAAAACTGGACTTACTGATTGTAGAGAATAAATCTTCTTAGGACGCCCCAACTCAGATGTTTGATAAGGGAAGGGAGATAACCAATTGTCTACTTGGAGAATACGCTTTAAAAAATAGGAGGAGAATAATTCTCCAAGAATTATGAGCTTCAATTTAAAGTAAGACAGTTTACATTAAAACCTTTTACGATAATTGTCTGCATTGCTACAGTTCCATTGAAATAGCATTATCTAGTATCTGTAGTAAACCTTTTATTAAATTATTCTCACCATGTAATGTCTCTCTAGATGGTAAATTATATGTCGTATTAATTTAGATTGTAAATGATAAGTCATAGTACTAGTTTAGGCTTGAACCATTGGATGTGCAATAGAAGAATTCAGTTCTGCATTAGCTGTGTTCTACCTCTGTATTTCAATTTTGATGATAAAAATTAACATTCTTTAAGGAAAAACTATTAAAGCAAACACTTTTAACACATATTTATAAAAAAACTATTAGACAGTTCCTAAATCAACAATTTCAGATTTCCAATTTGATTAAATAATACTGTTTCATTAGAAGGTCCATTTCCAGTTGAAGAAAACAGCTTCAAACACACTGATTTTACATGGTATAATTGTGATCTATGATTTACTCAACTTTTAAATATAATTAAACATCATTTAGTAGATGATAGATGGAGTATTTCTCTCTTCACTTTTTAAATTTTTGCATATTATGCCCAAAGACGTGAGGTATAAACATTAGGTTCTCATCAATCTATCAATTTTTAAATGGTTCAAACCAGAAACATCTGACCTTCATTTAGGTATTTCACCTTTAAGGGTTAGATTATTGCTGTTTGATAATAAATGTCCTCCATTCAGGTATTTCACCCATAGGGATTAGATTATTGCTGTTTGATGATATATGAAATGTTAATGTTCAGTAAACTTATAATGACATTTTATTAAATAGTTTTTTAACCTGTCATCAAATATCAATTTTTTAACTATTGTAATAGGAAAAAAGGTCCTCAAGTATATAATCAAAGGTCAGAGATGCTAGAGAAGGTTTGAGATGGTATGGGACATCTTGATTCAGACTTTGGAAGGGAGGATGTGCTTCAATGATTGGTTCTAGTCACCATTGGCCTCATAAATGCAGAATTAGGTTAAACAAGGCTGACAAAGTGGCAAAATCATCATGAAAGCGGCAAAAATGCATTCACCAATCTGCAAAAAGTGGCAAATTCATTTTGTGCAGTCAAGCCCATCTAGTGATGTTCTAGGTTTCTGAATTTTTCACTTCCTATTTTTCTTTGATGGTCATTTCAGCTTCTAGATGGCAAAGGAGTCAATTTATACCATGTTAGAGGTTGAATTGCATGTGCTCGAGTCTTAATTCTCTTGGTTGGGAGCTGTTAGTAAGATTCCTCTTGTATCGTCTCATGTATATGGCTGTTATAGGAGTTTTAAGAGAAAAGAGTTCATTTTGGAGACTTAGATTGGTTCTTGGGGAGCTTCTTACTTTGTTGGAGGTCTTGTACAAGGTTCGAGGACAATGAATCAATCTTTTCAAGCCCTATATGAGCATTAAGTGAGTGTAATTCACAATATTCTGGAGTTTTTACGCATAAGGGGTTTCTCTAGGGTATCTAGATCTCTTTGTTATGATATTTGAATCTTTCTCAAATGTATCTTGTTCTTAATTCTCTTGGTTGGGAGCTGTTAGTAAGATTCCTCTTGTATCGTCTCATGTATATGTTTGTTATAGGAGTTCTAAGAGAAAAGAGTTCATTTTGGAGACTTAGATTGTTTCTTGGGGAGCTTCTTAGATTGTTGGAGGTCTTGTACAAGGTCCGAGGACAACGAATCAATCTTTTCAAGCCATATATGAGCATTAAGTGAGTACAACTCACAATATTCTGGAGTTTATACGCATAAGGGGTTTCTCTAGGGTATCTAGATCTCTTTGTTATGATGTTTGAATCTTTCTCAGTTGTATCTTGTTCTTTGAGCATTTTCTTAAATATTTCAAATTGTTTTCTCTCATATATTGAGACTAAAAGAAATCTCTTTTTGACAATTGGATTACTTAGCTTGAGGTACATTTTAGTATGCATACCCTTGCTCTATTTCAAGAGATCACAATTGCTAGACTAAGGTTGGCAAAATATGCTTTGTTTTGGTTTGAAAGTCTCTTGTTTTTCATGGCTAAAGCGTAACCTCTCTATGATTTGTATGGGAAATTTCCTTGTAACAAAAAATATAACTAAACCCTAGAACCAAAGGGAGGGACCTTCATATTTTAACAATATGTATAAGTTAAATCTTGGGGTTTGAATTGTAGTTAGTGTACATTGCCTATTATTATGTTTTGATAATATAGTTTATCTGACTATGTATTAATGGTTTGTTGGCTTCGGGTAGTTATAAGCATCATTTGGTTGACGATTGTGTTCCTCTTGGCAAGCATTGGGTCCTTTAAGTAGATTTGGTATCGTCAAGGAAAGGCAGTATGATCCAGTCTAATCAACTTTGATCCTTGGTTGATCATCTCTGGTCTACTTTTGTAATAATTTCATATGCAAATAAAGATATACTTTTACTCCTCTATTTGGTATGCATTATTAATTTTGTTCATTACTTCAAGCATTCTTTTTATGAGATAGAAGAGTAAATATTGGTGCTCTTGCCTTAAAAGAAATTGGGTCAGATTTGAGAGATTCATGCCCTTAAGCCCCAATAAATGTGGGAAGAGACCATAGGGTGGTCAAGACCAAGAGATCAGACGATCTTGAGGATTGTAGAGTAGGGAGAATGAAGGAGAATCGATTATGAGAAGCACTTGAGGGAATTAGAACCATAAAATTCCCAAGTCGGAGTCCTTCTCGAGAATGTAGTTGGGGTCAGCATAAGTTGATTTCAAAACTTCAATCCAAAAAATAAAAGTAATCCCACCACAAGAAACCGTATGAGTGAGGAGTGGCAAGAAATAGCAAGACATTTACCCTTACTTGATGAAGCATGGACTGATCTTTTGGACCAAGTATAAAAACTAGTAAATGAAGAAGAATGGGAAATAGAGTCTAAAAACTTAGTATCCAAGGATAATATCCGAGGCATTGACAAAATTTGTTGGTTGAAGAATAGGTGGTTGAAGGATGCAAACCTGAAACTCCCGGGCCAAAAACATATAAAACACTTAGGAAACCCTATATGGAACACTCAAGCAGGAGTTGAGGTTTCGCACACAATCGAGATTGCAAGTGAAGCACTAGAGAATTTGAATCAAAACCCCCTAATAAGTTAGTTTTGGGCATTGATGTTGCATCAAAAAAGGATGGTGACTCCTCCATCAAGTTTGAGCATTGAAAGGTAGAAGTTGCCTAAATTCACAAGTAATGGGTTGGAGGACCCTACACAACATTGTAGGATCCGTGAAACAATTTGTACAGGGGATAGCCAAGAAGATAGAGCCTATTGGGTACAATCCTTTCCGACAACCTTAAGAGGAATAGCCATCGATTAGTACACAAAAGCTGATCCAATCTTCAAAATCACTTGTGAAAGATTAAAGAAAGATTTCGAGGAAGAATTCAAATTACTAAGAGATGAGAATGAGATTGTAATCGAGATCTACAATTCAAAGCAAGGAAAGCATGAGAATGTAAGGGCTTACAACTAAAGACTTAAAGAACTATTTTGAAACTAGAAAAGGAACTAGTGGATTGTCTTAAGAAAAGATGGTTCATTGAAGGCCTTATTCCCTCATTATGAAAGAAAATGAAGGTAGTTCCTCCATCTTCCTATACTGAAGCATATAATTGGGTGATGGACATAGCCAGTGAGGTAAAATTTCCTCATGTGGAAAAAGAAAAATGGAAGATGACGATAGTTTGGATGACAATAGTGAGACTGAATCAAGGATAGTACAAGCTAAAACCAATTTTCCAAAGAAATCAATCGAAAGCTTATTGAAGCTTCTAAACTATAAATAGTTCACTTGCACACAAAGAAAACTCAAAATATTGTATGCATGTCTTTGAATAGTTCTATAGAAAATCATTGGAATAGCTACTTCCCAAAAATAGCAATGGCTAAAAGCAGCATGGGCAAAAAATAAATTACCATTAGAAAATCTAAGTGCCAAAAGCACATATTTATAAGTTCTTACAATACTTTGTATGAAAAATAAATAAAAACCTCATTGAAGCTCCTAAATTATAAATAGCTCACTTGCAAACAAAGTAAGCCCCAAAGACATGTTTTTGAATAGATCTAATAGCAAATCATCTTGGACTAGTTGCTTCCAAAAATTAGCAATGGCTAAAAGTAACACAGGCTAAAAATAACCAGTTTGATGTTGGCTTCTTGTAGTGCTTCCTTGTTTTGATCATGGAGATCATTTGAAGAAGCCATGAAACCCTAATGTCCATTTATGAATCACAAAGCAATCTTGATGACTTGAGTTTGAGTTTTTACTCAAAAACTTGAAACTTGCGAAATCCAATATTAGTTTGCTTCAGCACTTGGGAGCACTTTGTCATATTTTCAATTTGACATTGACACTTTGTTGGATAAGAGATGCTGACAAAGTCAAACTGCTGCTGCTGAAATTGCCTTTAGGAAGATATTCTTAGGATTTTATTTATAATTTTGTCACTGTTTTTTAGGAGTCAGTTACTGATTTTAGGATAAGTTTTTTGCTGTTTATAGTTACCCTGTTTTAGAGCCTTCTTTTTGTGCTTTATCTTCCAGTTTACAACTGCATAATTAGACACATGAAAAGCGATTATATTTAGTGCTTTTGCTGGTTATTTTTGGGGTTTGAACTCTATAATCTTCCCTATTGCTGTTTTGTAGTAAGTTGATTTAGTATGTAATTTCAATGTGTTTATTGAGCTTGTGTTGATCACTCAGTTTCAGTTCTGCTATAAATTGTTTATTTTGGTGTACCATATAGGCTGCAAGTAGATTTTTGTTGCTGTGAATAAGCTTTCAGTTAGCTTAAAGGATTAGTGAGATCAAATTAAAGTCTTCATACTTTGGTGAATTTGGGCACCTTAGAGGTTATAATGCACTTTATTTTCTACCTCCTAGAGGTGTGCTTGAGCATTTTATCATGTTTTCACTTTGACATTTTGACATTGAAGTGAATTTAGGTGCCCCAAGAAGGGTATGCCAAACACCCTAAGCCTTATTGATAAGCAATGTAAATTGAAGTTTGTTATTGGTTCTAAATTTGTTGATGAGATTTTGGTAGATGTTGCTCATGTGGATATATGTGGAGTTGACTTTCACAACCCCTATTTGTATAGCTAAAAATCAATCTTCTATAGGAGAGAGAACAAATAGTGGGTCATCAATAATGGAAAATCTGTCATGTTGTATGCTTTTCATGGCAAGAGATAGTCTTTTGAGTTTTTGAATCTTCATGGGAAGATGAGCTGTAGCATTTACATCTTTGCTTGGAGAAAACTAATGGTGAAAATATTACTCCATGTTCAAGCAATTTACTTTCTTGCTTAGAGACAAAGTTGTACGAAATTTTGGTTTGCCTTTGTAATGTGTTACAAAATGAGATGGCACATATTATTAGTTGAGGGGTTCTTTTGTTGGATATTGCCGATATGTGGTTGTCATTGATGTCAACACTATTGGCATTAATGTCTTTAAGGCTGTATATGTCGAGGATATTGAGAAAATTGTAATAAAATAAGTTGCAGGTTGTTGGTGATGCAGTGAAGTTCAGTATGGTGGCTAGCTCAATATATTGATGATAAGAGGTTGAGGATTAATGGGTTTGTTGACAAGTATATCTAGTTTATCCACATGAAGTTACAGAGGTTCGCATGAAGATTTGATTGAGTTATGAGTATCTGTGTTTTGACAGTTGTTTTATTGCTTTAGTTGGTGTTCTTGAAAGAAGATGATGTGATTCTAGTAATTTGAGTTGTTGCGGATGCTTCTGTGGTGATTCATGATGCTTGTGGATGTTTCTAGATCGTGCTCTATCTGTGTTGTCGATCTGCATTGATCGTTGTGCTCACGATTGGTGATTTTCTTCTGTGAGTTCATGTTTTTCATGATCATGGCCGACATGGTGATTGTAGCATGTTGCGGATCTTCGAGGCATAATTTTTGAAAATGTTTTGTGTTCGAGACATGTTGTTTTGGGTCCTTACTATGTTTTGGCCGACATTGTTTAGTTCGCATTGATAATTGTTTATGGATTGGGCCGAAAGTTTGTACACATTTTATATTTTGTTGGGCGGACATATAGTTGATGTTATCCTTAGTTGCGGATATATATGATCGATTGTTTATACCATTTGATGGTATGGTGTGTGTGCTATGTGCGAATAATGTTCTAATCTTTCGAAGGTAGAAGTAAAGTGTGAAGAAGAGTGAGTAGAAGAAAGTGTTTATGTGCTTAACCAGAATTGTAATCAGGCATTAGAAGATGCTATTTTCTCAGTTCAAAATATTTTGGATGTAATCCGAAAGTGATTGTAAGACAGTGAGTCTTCTTTTGGGCAGTAAGCCTTTTGTATTTGAGCAGTGAGCTCTAGGCAGTGTGCCTGAATGCATGTGCATTCCCCATTTATAATACTTTTGTACTTTTAACAGAGTATAATCTTGTGGATTAACCTCCACTGTGGTTTTTCCCCTAACAGGGTTTCCACGTAAAAAAATCTTGGTGTTATGTGTGTTTTTGATGTGGTGATGGTTTATGCTTTCATGTTTATTTATCGGATCTGAGAATAAGTTTAATAAGTATAATTTCTGTGATAGCTGATTTACCCCCATCCCCCCTCTCAGTTGTTTGCCCTTGTGTTGCCAACATCTTCCACTCTCTTCTATCGAGTCTTTGGGCTTTTGGGGGCCAAAAGCCTTCATATTGGGGAGGTGTGATTTGAACAAAGTTCCTCAAGTACAAAATTCAAGGTCATTGATGTTAGAGAAGGTTTGAGATGTTATGTGATATCTTTGTTTAGAGATTAGTAGAGAGAATGTGATTTCATGATTGGTTCTAGTCACCATTGGCCTCATAAATGTAGCAGTTGTAGGGTCAAAAACATTACTTGGATGAGATCAAAAGTGGAATGTGATTTCATAGTTGGATTCTTCTTGAAAATATGTGCAATTTCAAGAAACACGACACTTTGTTTTGAATCCATATGCAAAAGTTACGCCTCTTGTAAGAATTAGGTGAAAGAAGGTTGATAAAGCAACAAATTCATTATGAAAGTGGTAAACACATTTGCTAATCTATAGAAAGTGGCAAATTCATTATGTGCAATTGAGCCCATCCAGTAACATTTTGGATTTCTGAATTTTGCACTTCCTCTTCTTTTTTGATAGTTTGTTTTAGCTTCTAGATGGTAAAGGATTCTATTTATACAATGTTAGAGCTTGACTTGTATACGTTTGAGTTTTAATACTCTTGGTTAGGAGCTGTTAGCAAGATTTCCTCTTGTATTGTCTGATGTTTATGACTATTATTGAAGATGTAAGAGAAGAGAGTTCATTTTGGAGAGTTACATTCATTTTTGGGGAGTTAGTTAGATTGTTGGAGCTCTTTTAAAAGGTCCAAGGGCTATGAACCAATCTTTGTAAGCCATTTTTGAACTCTAAGCAAGTTTAACTCACAATTTTCTGGAGTTATTACCCACCAGGGGTTTCTTGATTTTATTTTGGTCTCTCTTATGGTGTTTGAATCTCTCTTATTATATATTGGTGTTAAAATGTGTTATTATATGTTGGTCTCTTTCTTATGGTGTTTAAATCATCAGTGTTTCTCTGAGTTTTTGGGATGTGGAGACATTGGAACGTGAGGACAAGGTTTTTGAGAGGGAATTTTTTTTCGAAATTTTGGGGATGCTTAAAATAATTTAAACAATCTAAAAGTAGCCAAAATTTTAAAATTAAATACAATGTGCTGTATTTGCGATAACAATCCTCTCCTTTTAATGTTAATGGGGGTTTCTTGTGTTTTGTTATTTTAATAAGTTTCCTTTCTATTTTTATGCACCAAATAGAGCAATCTGTCCAGTCTTGAAAAAAATGTAATGTTCCCTCAAAGTCCTGAAGCTTTGAGACGTTGGAAATGTAAACCGGACCCAGGAGTGCATTCCCATGAACAATGCTAATCATGATCTCTTTGATTTTAATAGATTTGAATCGTATCATTGAACTTGATTATAGAGTTGAACACTTAAATCTGATTTAAACCAGTTGAATGAATTGGACTGGAGACAAGTTTATTTATCACTGAATAAAATAGCTTAAGTTTGACTGTTGAGCATTTTGTTGTAAATCACCTCATTACCATATAAGGTATTGTATTTCAACAACTGTTGCCTATACATTTTGAGAATTCTCTTAGCTCTCTTCTTTGTGTGAGATTGCACTAATAGGCACTAGATTTTGGAGGTATCTTATAATACATGTTCATGGATATTGCTTGCAGTATTTGGTTCGCTGCCTTTTAAGTCGTATACTTTTGGCAATTGAAGGGGATAAGTTGAATGAAGCTGTGCACATTCATAATTGTTTGGGCCAAAATCTATATATCAGAATCTCTATAAGCAACAAAATCTTTTCATCACCCAACTTGGAATTTGGGAATAGGGTAGGGAGTTCTATTAAATTAATTGAAAGATGATTTCATCAGATTTTGTAGCTACAAAACATCATATAAAGGTCAATAAAAATATCTTAAAGCAATTTTTTGTCAGCAGTTGAAGTTGCAATTATGGAACAAACATGTGTGCAAATTATGGAGAAAATTTGAATGCAAATATAGAAAGGATACAATCAACATTTGAAGTATGCTTTGAAATCATCACTGGATTGCATGATATGGAGCTGCTGAAAAGAACTTGTAGATTTTAGGAAATTGATTTTGCAGGTGTAAAGCCAATTTCATTACCCTTGCCTGTTCCAATTTTCTGTTTGGAACATTGTTTCGAGATCCATCATATTAATTCAGTGCAAATTTCAATCTGTTCTGTATTTGATGACTCCACACTGGAAGTTTTGGAACAGGGTTTGGAGATCTATCAAATATTTGTTGTTTGGTAATTAAACTACCAGTTTTGTTTCAAAACATTCAGAAATTTATGTTTGTCTTAAGAGCTTTGGCATACTGGGTTTTGGTCCTGCTGGTTTTTATCCCTGTGCATTCTTATTCCTTGTTTTGTACGTGGAGAATCTAGTTGTCAATTCCCACCATTCTCTCAAATTTTTTAAATACTCCACTTTTTCTCCATTTCTCTCATTTCGTCTTGACAAAGCACTGTGAGGTGCAGTATTAAGTATTCTCTAACCATAAACTGCCCCCATTGGTTTTTTTTTTGTGGCTTTTTATGAACAGCATAACACGTTATTTTGAATTCAAAAGTGTTTTACATGTGCAGTGAAGAGTATATGGAAAAGAAAGCTAACAAATGCTGTTAACTGTTTTTAATTAGTGATGTTGATATCTGTACAGGTTTAGCCCTTATATTGAAGAATGAAGCTCTACTTTGGACTGATGGTCGCTATTTTTTACAAGCTACACAGCAGTTGAGTGAACGTTGGAAGCTTATGCGCATTGGTGAAGACCCATTGGTGGAAACTTGGATAGCCAACGTAAGATCCAATTTACTGTTTCGCTAGCCTTAAAGAGCTCTTATAGGACAGTATTAGGCTTATATTATACTAATTTAAAGAATCAAGATATCATTTTCTATTAAATTCACATTGGATGGTTTGTCTTCCTATATTATAATGTCAGGTGAAAAAATAATGTGATATGTTGGAAACTTTGCATGCTCATCAAATGTATGATGGAATCAAAGGCTGTGAGGCAAGTTTTGGAGTGGAAATATTTGCAATTTGACCTTAAAATCTTTGGTGGTCATTGTTGATGTTCTGAGTTCAACATCTCAGTTGTGCAATGTTTTGATAGAACCATCTGTTATGAATCTAAATGCTACATGTTCATGCAGAGAGACATTTGCTAATAAGTGTGTTTTCTTTTGATGTTAGAATTTGGATAAAGATGCCACAATTGGTGTGGATCCATGGTGTTTATCAGTGGATACTGCACGTAGATGGGAACAAGCATTTATGAAGAAGGGACAAATGCTTGTTCAACTAGAGCGAAATTTGGTAGATGAAGTTTGGCGGGATCGACCTTTGCCTGAAATGTTACCTATCTGCATACATCCTCTGGAATTTGCAGGGCGCTCTGTTCAAGAAAAAATATATGATTTAAGGGCAAAACTTCACCAGGAGAAAGCTGAAGCAATTGTCATCACTGCACTTGATGAGGTGTACAGATGATTTTCTGTGTTCTAATTTACAACATGTTTGTAAGAGATATGAACTAGTTTTCTCCTTATTCTAATTAATCTCACTATATTTTTGTATTGTAGTTTTCACCTTACTCTAGTTAATCTCATTATATTTTTGTACAGGTTGCTTGGATCTACAACATTCGTGGCTCTGATGTAGCATACAATCCAGTTGTACAAGCTTTTGCACTTGTGACCAAATTCTCTGCTTTTATATATGTTGACAAGAGGAAAGTGACGCCTGAGGTTGGTTGATTTCTTAAACTCTAAAATGTCAATTAGTTTCTGTGATTGCTATTGTAGTTACTGAAGCTTCCCAGGTTGCCCCTAGAACAAGCTTCTTTTATTAAAGAGACTTCATTGGAATCTGTTCATAACAGCATTTAGTTTGATATAATAATTCTGCTACCTTTGGACTTTATATATTGCTACCGGCTACGTGCTTGTGGAGCAAATGTAATAGATTTCATATGATTCTATGGCTGATGTCAGTAGGAAGCACCATTTGCACTGTGTTAAAGAAGTTGTGTTCTTAGGACTGTAAATGTTTAATATACTTCATTGGAACCTGTAAATGAAATCAAAATTTCTGTTTAACTAGGTGTAATATGGAAATAAACCTGTTGATATTGTGCAAATGATGTTTGTATGTGAGAAGATATATTGGTCCCGTTTTTCATGTTGTGAAATGTAACTATATTTCATATTGTGAGATATAAATTTCTAGGTGTAAAACAATGATTAACTCAACTTAATTACATGCTATAGCAAATCAAAGGGTAGATAATCTTTCTTCAAATAAATTAATTGAAAAATTAGTAAAAGTAAAGTGGCAAGTGAATTGCCAACGTAAGAGCTGAATCAAAGAACATTTAAATCAAAGTAACAAATTAATTGAAAAATTTGATGCCTCATAATTTAACAAAATGGTTGTAATGTCCTGTTTAATTCCTAAATGTCTGCAGCCTATGTTTCAAAAGAAATCAATAAAGATAATTAATAGTACACCAAAAGATTAGGTTGATAAGTAGGATGTATTT
>VDFB02354270.1:0-14826 GCA_007258455.2 Sequoia sempervirens | reverse complement strand
TGAAAGCTGGATCAACTGCAAAGAGATCGCGTTAAACACTCTTCTGTGAATTCATTCGTTTGACCCCCTAAAAACTTGGGCGCCCTTCTTCACTAGGGGCGCCCATTCTTACCAGACAGCCATTTTTACTGATTTTCAAATTTCAGAGTTTGAAACCTTCGTTCTGTATGTTTATCTTTGATCTGAATTTGCTGAAGATTGAGCAGTCAGATGATCTGACGAAGACAGGCACGTCGAAGCTGGCTGAGCTTTGAAAAGAACAAGCATATTCTTGAACCCTAAAAACTGAATTAGCCCCTTCAAAAAGCTGGGCGCCCTTCTTCACCAGGGGTGCCCACTTTATCAACACTTAGTCAATTTTGATAAATTTCACTTCTTTCCATTCTGACTTCAGTTTGAATACCTCGTGTTTGGCGTTGAATTCCGGATAACTGAGTAACCTGATAACTGTGCCGTTGAATTTGTTGTGGAGCTGGCAGAGAACTGAACAAGTTTGACTGGGGGCACAAACCCTAATTTTTTCATCTGATGCCCTAAAAAGATGGGCGCCTTTCTTTACCTGGGGAGCCCAAACTTGCCAGTGTTAGAAAATTTTCATCAATTTTTCAACTTCTTCGTTCTTCGAGCTCGTCCACCAACTTGCCTTCTATCGAATGCCTGAATGTTAAATCTGATGCCTGGCAGCTGACTGACCTCCATTGATGACCTCGGAGCTCCTAATATGCTTCTAAAAAAGCGGAATAGACCCAGTAGGGAAAAACTGATTATTTTGATATTCTGACTGCACCAGCCTGATATGGACGTATTTTGAGCCAATCAAAATCAGTTTGGACCCTAACGGACCAACTTTCTATTTTTAGAAAGTTTTGCTAGTATCCATTTCCCAAGAAACCCAGAAAACATTTACTAATTTTAGAAAATTTCTAAAAATAGTAGTTTTCCTAAAATTTAGGGATGAAAAACTGAGATCTGGGTTTTGTAGGTTAAGCTGCTCTGAGCAGACCCAGACCGTCAGAATTTGAAAATTTTATGCTTTTAACCCCTCATTACGTAAAGACACATGCACACCCAAATTTTGACCTTTTTGACTGATTTAACAAGACTTTTACTCATTTCTTCAAAATGTCTAAGTGTAACAAAAATTGTAATTTTGGGGTACAACATTGGCTCTGTTTGGGGACCATGGCGGATACTTACGACATAGGAGAACCATAGAATCTTTGAAGTTTAAGGTTAGACCAGTGCCTTGTCCATTGGGTATCAGAGTCAGCATCATTTCCTAATCACCTATTTGCAAGACTTTCCTAAGTCACGTAAAACAAAACTTCCTAGAAATCACCTAATAGTTGACCCCCTACAAATCACCTAAACAAGACTCCTAATCACCTAAAAATAATGTATTTCGACTGTTACAAAAAAGGGGAAACACAACATAACGCATCACATCAATGAAAGGGGAAACACATCACAAAAACATAAAGGAAAATATTCACGTAAAAATTTATCACCTCTTAAAGATGTCGCTTCTCGCCTAAAGGCTTTACTTCTCTTCTCCTGGGTATCACAGGAGACAAATCTTCAGGGATGAAGATTCTCATATCTTCATACGTCCAGCCAGACGCACCTTGACAAAAGTCAGCATATGGCGCAAGGAAGGAGGCAGGTGTCACTGAGTCACCAACTTTGTTGTCGTTCATCTTCGGGATGACTCTGTTGTCAATCTTTGGGATGTCTCTACCGTTGATCTTTGCAAACCAATCGATTGCATTCCACACCCGATTTCTATAATGTCGTAGATGATCCTTTCTGACCTGGAAATATCCTTTGATTGGCTCATCAATTAGCTCCACATCCCCTTTAACACATAGGAGTTCAATTCCCATGTCTTCGGCATTTTTGAAGCCTAATAAAAGCGCCTCTTTTTCAGCTTCAGTAAACTCCAATTGCAGGCCATATGACAATGGGTACAATTGTTCTTTAGGGGAGATGATCACTTCACCAGATCCTGATTTTGTATTAGAACCACCTCCATCAAACCGTATTGTCCATAAATTTGTATCCTCTGTCGGTCTCTTTTCCGGACAAGCCATGTTCTGATCTTCAGTTTCTATCTCTAACAACGTCACATAATTACCAGGACCTATTCCTTGATAAAGGGTTTGGGGTGGGGGGTTTGGGATTTTCACCACCATGAATTGGGATTTGGGTTCAGGTTCTATCTTGATTTTGTCTTCCTCCACAAGAATGATTGCAGACAACCAATCTAACTGCATTGCACCACCAAGATCTCTGCAGAAGCTCCGGCTCAACAACATCCCGTAGCTGGGTGGGATGTCAACCACTAGGATGGTCATTTTGATCTTCTTCTCTGGACAAGCTGCCAACCTTACTTGAGTGTCCTTCAATTGTCCGACCAACGACACCGACTCAGACTGAAGTGAATAGAACTCGTTCTGAGTTTCTGTGCACGAGAGTTCCAATGCTTTCATCACTTGTAGAGGCATTACGTTGTCTGAGGCTCCTGAATCAATGATACAATTGCTCAGTTTAAATCCTCCTATATACAAAGATATATAGAAAGGTTTAGGCTTTTCTTTCACTGGAACAGATGACTCGAGCAATGTAGGCTGAATTGAAGCTTCTTTCTTCGCATGTTGTATTATTCTGTCTAGCTGCTCAGGATGATCACGAAGATATTCCAACTGAGAAATCTGCACTTTTGTCTTCATCAAGGAATCTACAATGTCAAAATTGGCTGGAAATGGGTCTTGAGCAGCTGCTTCTTTAACTTGTTCTTTAGCTCTCCACCTCTCTTCTTCTTCCTTTTGCGCTTGCACGTGCAGAGCCTTTGTGAACACAGGCAAAGAGTGTCTTCCGTGATTTGCTGCAAGAGAGTAGTGGCGGAGGTATTCTTTTTCTTCAATAACGGGTTCAAAGTATCCCGCTGCGGAGTCGCCATCGAAGTTGTTTGTCTGTGGTGAGACAACATTCGAACTTGGTGTTGGGACGAAACTGGAACTGGGTGCAGCATCAGCATATCCCATAATCTGATTCATTCTTAAGTTCTCAAGACATGTAGAATCGGTATGTTCATCAGTATCATGAAAGGAACAAAATACTGAGTGTGGTGTAGCTTCAACTGTTTGCCTTGGTGGAAGTGCTGGCAATCGTGGCCTGTAATTGTTGTAAGGCTGAAAATCATTTCTCTTTGGCTGATATAGCTGCTGAAGTTGATACTGTTGTTGAGGTTGATATTGTGGTGGTGGTAGTGCAAGCACCTCATTGGTTACCTTCTTCAGTTGCATTATGAGTTATGTTCTTGAAAAAAACATCGCTGCCCGAAAAGATAACTCACTAATTGATAACTTGGCAGCTCTGCAACTTTATGTTTCTGACACTCCTCTTGATTTCCAACAGAAGAGTATTGCACAACTCTTTTCCGATACCTTTCCTTTTTTTTTTATATCACACCTTCTCTCGTTCTTCAGCTGAGATGATGAAGTTTTGACATAGTGCTGATTTGGTCTTAAACTCGAGGGAAGTGTACTCCATATTGAAAACCTTGAAGAATGACTGTAAACTCGCCTATGTTCAGACAAGCTTTGAGTAACTTTCTATTTTTAGAAATGCCGGTTTTTTCGCCTCAAACGGACAAATTTTGGAAATTTTTCCCCGATATGTTTCTGTCGCACTTCATTGCAAGACAACCCGTGATCGCTCGCTTTTGAAAGTGCAATCTTGAATTTGATCAGAAAGCAACAAACCTGCTCTTCGAATTCTTTTCAATCAAAAGTCGGGCACTGGTTTTGTTCGTAATACAATTAGAAAGCCATCCATGATCAAAAAAAATTGGAAACCCCGGCGACTTTACTGATTACGTGCAAATAAAAAGCGGTACCGCTGCAACTTGATGAAAGTTTCGGTGTAAATTCTTCTAAGAACGAAGAGACCTGTATGGCTGAAAATTAAAATCTTTGACCTTCCTTCAAAAATTTGATCTTTTGGATGAAAAAGGTTAAAAAAAAGCAAGGGTTTAAGTTGCTGATCTGAAAATTTTGATGAAAAACCAGCAAGCTATGTTCTTGAATCTTGAAAAATTTCTTCAAACTTGTTGCTCCAACTTTCTCTCTTGAAAGCTACCTGCAAAAATAATGAAAATAACATAAAAGAAAGATGTTAAATAGACTTAGGGTTTTGTTTTTGCTTTGCTTTCTTTTGCTTTTATTTCAAAACCCTAAAATCTCTGTTCAATGCATTTGGACGCCATCCTCCCTCACTTGCAATTTTGAAAATCTTGAAAATCTTGAAAAAATTTCTAAGGCACGAGAAGTCAGGCGCCCTCCTTCACCAGGGGCGCCTACTTCATCCAGTGTTAACCAAAATTTTGACATTTTCAACTTTTCATCATTTTGACCTCTTTACTACTTCATTTCAAGCTTGCAAAATTGATCCTCGATAGGTGAGTCAGAGATCCATCGCTGAGCCGATTGATTCTCGAAGGATGTTCTAGAAGAGTCTCTCGCTAAAACCTATCTTGACCTCCTCGGACCATGGGAGCTCTTCTTCTAGGGGTCTTAACTTTCCCTAGCAGTTAGCTATTTTTCATGATTTTCACTTTTCATTTCTTGATCTTTCCGGCGAAACCTTTTGTTCCTCGTGACTCCACGCTGATCCGGACGATCAATCGGACAAGCTCACTAGATAGCTGAATGAAAACCGACAAGATGATCTTGCAGATCGTATAGGTGAATCTCCAGAATTAGCTGCAGCTTCAAAACTTCAGCTTCCCTTTCTTAGGGCTTCTCAACTTGACCGACTTGACTTATTTCTATGATATTCATTTCATTAGCCTCTCTACAGACGGATTACAATTGGAGTTCCAGCACCGACTGATGGGAGTTGGGTTTCACGTGTTTCATTTGCTAGAGGAGGGGTCTTCTGGGAGAGATTTTGTCGAAAAGTGAATTTTTACCCCTCAAAAGCTTGGGCGCCTTTTTTGACTGGGGGCGCCCATTTCATCCATACTTAGTCAAATTTTCACTTTCCTGTGTTTGCTTCAGAACTTTGAAATTCAGCTCTTGTTGGACACTCCGTTCGGCTCCTTGTATCTTGCGACTGCGAGCTCCGATAGGCGTGCTGGACATCTTGTTTGAAAGCTTGATCAACTGCAAAGTGATCACGTTAGACACTCTTCTGTGAATTCATTCGTTTGACCCCCTGAAAACTTGGGCGCCCTTCTTCACCAGGGGCGCCCATCCTTACCAGACTTAGCCATTTTTACTGATTTTCAAATTTCAAGGTTTGAAACCTTCGTTCTGTATGTTCATCTTTGATCTGAATTTGCTGAAGATTGAGCAGTCGGATGATCTGACGGAGACAGGTACGTCGAAGCTGGCTGAGCTCTGAAAAGAACAAGCATATTCTTGAACCCTAAACTGTCAGCCCTTTTCAAAAGCCGGCTCTTCTTCACCAAAGTCACCTATCGTACTTCTCAAGTCAATTTTTGATAAATTTCACTTTTCCATTCTAACTTCACTTTGAATACCTCGCTGCGGTTTAAGCGAATTCCTGACATCGGTAACCCGGATAACCGGTGGCTGAATTACGCGAGCCGGCAGAACTCAACAGTTTGACTAGGGCACAAACCTGAATTTTGTCATCTCGATGTTCTAAAAAGGAGCGTAATGCCTTTCTTTTTACCTCGGGCTTCAAACTGCCGTTGTTAGAAAATTTTCATCAATTTTTCAACTTCTTCATTCTTCAACCGCCCACCAACTTGCCTTCGCAATAATGCCCTAATGTTGAATCTGATGCCTGGCAGTTGATTGACCTCCATTGATGACCTTGAAGCTCCCGATATGCTTCTGAAAAAGCAAAATAAACCCATTAGGGCAAAACTGATCTTTTTGAGATTCTGACTGCACTAGCCTGATATGGAAGTATTTTGAGCCAATCAAAATCAGTTTGAACCCTAACGGACCAACTTTCTATTTTTAGAAAGTTTTGCTAGTATCCGTTTCGAAAGAAACCTAGAAAAAGTTACTATTTTTAGGAAATTTCTAAAAATAGCAGTTTTCCTAAAATTTTAGGGATGAAAAACTAAGATCCGGGGTTTTGTAGGTTAAGCTACTATGAGCGTATCTTAATCATTTTAATTTGAAAATTATGGCGCTTTAACCCCTCATGCAAGACATGCACACCCAAATTTTGACTTTTTGACTGATTTAACAAGACTTTTACTCATTTCTTCAAAATGTCTAAGTGTAACAAAATTTTTAATTTTGGGGTACAACAAGTAGGAAAGGTGAACTATCTATACTAATGAAGGAAAGGAAAATACATTGAGCATGAGTACAAAGTTTCATAGCAGATATAACTAAAACTATGGTCACTAGATATTTCTTAGACTTAAGAAAAAGAATACCCAGATGAAAAATGATTTCAAAATTCAAAATTCAAATGAAATTGTTTATACCCACATAGCATTCAAGAAAGAAATATTCAAAATGTGTTGTAAACTTAACATAAGAAAAACTTACAACTGCGAAATCAGACCCAAAGTTCTTTGAGATTCCTATATTCAAAATTTGTAGTCCAAAGTCTCCTTTTCAAGTGTTTACAAATGCTCATGTAGATATTTCATAGTGAAAGGAAAAGAATAAAGGGATAACCCTCATAGAAGAATAGAAGACTAATAGCCAAATGCCTAAAAAGATCCCTTCTCTTTCTTTCATCTCTCTTTTTATAGTTTTGCAATTGAAATCGTTTCTTGATTTGTAACTTTTAAGCCAAGCAAGAAAATTTCAGTTATTGAAATCCGCTCTTCAGAATATACTTTTTTTCTATCTATCCTTGTTTAAGATTCCTACTTTTATGGCTGAGAGGATAGAGTAGATACAGAAGAAATTCCTTTGGACAAGAATAGAAGAAAAAACTAGAATTGCTCTAGTCAATTGGGATTCTATTTGTAAACCTAAAAGGAAGGGAGGACTTGGTATAAGAAGATTACAGCTATTTAATAAGGCTTTGATGTCTAAAATGGGATGGAATCTCCTTGAGGGAAATAAGGATTGGACTCACATTTTGAAAGCTAAGTACTTGGATAATAGGGATCGGTGTTTTTTTTATCCTCATCCACTCTCCCTTAGGGCTCTATCATCTGGAATTGAAAATAAGAAATTTGATAAAACAAGGTCTTTTCTGGAGGGTGGGGAATGGAAAGAATGTGAATTTCTGGAATGATAAGTGGAATGAGGATCCTCTTTTGTCCTTAGTCTAGAACTTTTATCAAATTAGGGATATTTTGGTAAAAGATTGAATGGGGAAAACTTACATGGGTATATTAATGGAATGGAACTGAGCCTAGATGGAAAGATTTTGGTAGTTAGTTGATGGGTGGAATACAAGATGGTTTGCAAAAGGTAATCAAACAGTTATGTTGCAAGTATGCTGCTGGTGTTGTCATTGATGTCAACAATATGGAGATTGTTGGCGTTGTCAATGTTGATACTAGTATGGATGTATTGTGGTTTGATAAGAAGGTGTCATAGTGCTGTCATCAGTGTTTCCATTGATGTCTTGTATGGTTGTGATGGATAAGTGTTGCAATTGCAGTAAGTTCACTTAGTTTCCAAGTGTTTTTGAGAAAATTTGAATAAAAGAGTGTGCAGTGTGGCAAAGGTGTGTTCAGTGTTGTGCTCCGCATTTCCTCATAGTTGAAGATATGCTTGTGCAGTTTGAATATGTTGATCAGAGGTGTTCAAAGGCTCTATATCCAAAGTTTCAATTTTTGGATCATTCTACAATGAAAGTTGTGTTTGACAGTTTGTCTATTTGTGTAGAAGGTTGTTTAGGAGAAATGGAATTGCTCTTCATTTCTCTGCAGTGAGGTTTCTTGTCTTGCGGATTTGGGAACATGCTTATATTGTCTGTATTTATCTTCCCTTGTAGTTTTTGGTGTTGAGTTTCTCCGCAAGTTCAGTCCTTGTGTTGGAGTTCAGTGGTAGTGCATCCTAGTGCGCAGGATTGAAGTAATCTTTGTTTCAAGTGGTTGTGGTAGTGGTATTGGATATTCTAATGATGTTGGAATATTCTTAGATGTTGTATGGATGAGGTAAAGTGTTGTTGTGTGGTTCGCATGTTGTTTTTGGACTTGGAGAGGCACGTATGCGGTCGCTTGTAGTGTTAATTCAGGTTTGGCCAACTTGGCGTGCTAGCACTATTTGCGGAGGTACCTCGTGGATTGTGGATGTGTTGAGTAGCGTGGTGATGTATATTTGGGTTCTAGTTAACCATTGGTGTGGTCTACCTTCACTTCTTTCCACCGTGGAAGTGTTTGGTGCCGACCTATTTTGGTGTTGCACGTTTGAGGTGCATACGTTTCATTAAGGCCAAGCTAATTGAGATTGTTTAGGTCGTGGATGGTATAAATGCAAGGTGAGTTGTTGGAGATGAGTGTGGATCTGTGTGGCAAGTGTGAGATGTGAATTTGATCAAGTGTGATGATCTAAGTGCGAGCTTTAATGCCTATGACTTCGGATGCACTAAGCAAAAGGTGTCTACATTTTTAGTGTGCTTGAAGTTGTTGGAGGCAATGAGCCAAAGGTTGCGGACGGCATAGAGTTGCAATGGTGGGTTTCTCCTATTGCTTTGAGATGGTGAATCTCTTTGTAACAATTTCTCCTATTTTTCTTTCTTCTTGGCAATGAGCCTTTCTTCTTTTTCTAGGTAGTGGGCCCTTGGCAATGAGCCTAATTGTATTCGATGTTGTTATTCATATATATGTGAGCTAATTCTACCTATGGTTTTTTCCTTCTTGGGTTTTCCATGTAAATGTGGTGTTCTTATGTGTTTGCATTGTTGTTTCATATGTTTACATTTTTGCTAATGCATGATAAGGGTTTAAAGGCTAACAAGGGTTTGAAAGTTAATGAAGTATTGAATGTTTTAATCTACAACTGATTCACCCCCCCTCTCAGTTGTCCTGTGCATCTAACAATTGGTATCAGAGTTGTGGTTCCTTGGAGAAAGCTTAACCGCTTGAGGTAGATCTAGATGGTGCACAGGAAGGGTATCAAAGCTCCTATGTTCGATGGAACAAATTATGCTTACTGGAAAGCCAAGATGGAGTCCTTTCTAGTATCTCTTGGATTTGGATTCTAGCAGTCAGTTGAAAAAGGATATACCATGCCTATTGCTGGTCCAACAAGAGATGATGAAATCAAGGAATATGAGAACAATGGCAAAGCAAGGAATGCTATTTTGAGTGGCTTTTTTGATTCAGAACTTGGGAAGGTGATAAGTCTAAAAACTGCAAAAGAGATCTGGACAAAGTTGGAGACTATTTATGAAGGAGATGACAAGGTCAAGCAAGCAAAGATGTAGAATTACAAAGCCAAATTTGAAACCCTAAGGATGTCTGAAGATGAAGATATTATTGCCTACATGCTCAGAGCGGATGAAGTTGTCAATGACATCAATAGTCTTGGTGGTAAGCTGGAAGAAAGTGAAGTGGTGAAAAAGTTATTAAGAACTCTTCCTAAAGCTTATAGTTCTAAAGTTTCTGCTATTGAGGAAGCTTGGAATTTGGATAATTATTCTAGAGATCAGATGTTTAGTGCTTTAATTTTTTATGAATTAAGAGAATTTGGTCAAGATGCTACAAAGAAAGAAACTACTTTTAAAGTCTATAGCCAGAGAAGAATGATGACTCGGATCCAGATGATCTTGATGAAGTGGAAGCAAATTTTGTAAGGAGACTGAAAAAGGGCACTAACAAATATAGAGGTAAGTTACCCTTTAAGTGTTTCAATTGTGGAAAGATAGGTCATTATGCTTCTAAATGTCCAATCAAAGTTTCAAATGACAAACCTAAGGATCATAAAGGAAAATTTGTCAAGAAGAGTTATTATGTTGAAAAAGACGATGGTGTATCTGATAATGAGGAATCAGACTATCCTAATGATGATAGTGATGAATGCTTGTTCATGGCTTTAAATGTTGAAACTAATTCTACTAATTCTGAAAGATGTGTGAAGGAAAGTGCTTTGATAACAAGTCACAACATTGAAGGAACTATGGTGACTGCTTTTCATTCAAGAGAAGAGAGGAATTACTGGATAATTGACAGTGGATGCTCAAATCATATGACAGGTGATAAGAGTAAGTTGTTAAACATCAAAAGTATGATGTGGTCTTGTTAAGTTTGGTGATGATACATCTGCTAAGATCTATGGAAAAGGTTCAATTAGTTTTGATGGAAAACATAAAACAGTTGATGTTCTTTATGTCAAGGGTCTTCGGCATAACATGATACAATTTGGTGTTTCAGGATGATGGTTGTGAAATCAGAAAAGGAAGATCTAGAACTTTGGTTGTTGCAGGGACAAGGATAGAAGGTAATATTTATCAGCTTAAAAGTAGTGGTGCTAAATGTTTGTCTCAAATCAATGAAAGTGGCTATGGCATAGAAGACTGGGTCACATCAATTTTGACAGCCTAGCAAAGATCAATTCTACTGATGTTGTGAGAGATCTACCAAGGATTACAAAGCCTATCAATGCAATCTGCAAGGAATGTTAGTTTGAAAAGCAAACAAAGAAGAGGTTCAAGACTAAGGAATATTCTACCGTAGGTCCTTTGGAGTTGGTGCATACATACCTATGTGGACCTACCAAAATAAGAAGTTCTAAAGGTAGGTATTTTATATTGTTGATTGATGATTATTCTAGAATGACTTGGTTGACATTACTCAAAGAAAAATCAGAAGCTCTAGATAAATTTAAAGCATTTAAGTCTATGGTTGAGAATAAAATGGATGTGAAAATCAAGTGCTTGAGGTCGGATAGAGGTGGTGAGTTTACTTCAAATGAGTTTAATAGTTTTTGTGAAGATCATGGAATTAAGAGGTATTTGTCAGCCCCTAGAAATCCTCAACAAAATGGAGTTGTGGAGAGGAACAATTCAAGAAGCAAAAAGGACTATAATGAAGGAAGCAAGTCTACGGGATGTCTATTGGAGAGAAGCAATTCATACTGCAGTCTACATTCTTAATAGAGGTCAAGCAAGAGTGAATAGTTCAAAGACTCCCTATGAGTTTGTAATGTCCCCGTTTTGGAGGTAGTTTGATTTAATTAATTTAATTAATTAAGTTGTCCAAAATAATAATTATTTTATGAGGATGACTAATTAGTTATTTTAATTAAATTAAAAGTGGTATTAAGTTAATTAATTATAAGGTTATCAAATAAATAAAAATTATAAGGTGACCTTATATTTAATTAATTTAATAAAGTGACTTGATTTTAAAATATATTATATAAAGTCACTTAAATAAAATAAAATAATATTCTAGAAGCTTCTGGAGAAATTGGGGAAAAAGAATAAATAGACATCTTGGGCTTCATTCTTGGCATCTAGATTTGTTGTTGATGTTGATGTTTGATGTTTGATGGTTGTGGAGCCTAGGGTTTCTGCAGTTGTCTTTGGCCATTGAGAACGAAAACTCTCAATTGGTGAGCAATTTTGAGGGTGTGAAATATCACTTGAATTATTGCAGCTGGAGGAAGTCACTTCAGACTTTCTATTTGTACTTCATTGTAAAAAATTTGTGGCCTTTGGCCAAGTTTTTGGTATTGTTCGATTGGAGACATTTGTGTTGAAGTCTTCAATTTTTTTGTCATCAAGGAGGTCGATTGCATACTCAGATTTTAATATCAGCTTATTGAAGTTGGTGGAGAGATTCGATCTGAAGTTTGTATAGTTTGTTTTGAGGAAGTTCATTTGCATAATACGATTTTGGAGATTGCTAGAGTTAGTTTATGCATTGCATTTCCACTGTTCAGGCTTTGGAGGGTTCTATTTCATTATATAATTACAGAGTTCCACGGGGACGCGCCCCCAAAACCCGCTTCCTAGAGGGGGACGTTTCGGAGACTTGGGGACTTGGGGGGGACGCCCCCCTACCAGCCCACCACCAGTGCCACCATCTCACCACCAGTGTCGCTGTCTCCAAGATGCCACTAGGACTTCGAGGATGCTGGGGTGTTCTCAAGACGTCTAGGGACTCCTAGTTGTCTCCAAGATCTATAATTCTTATACTTATACATCTTTTTATAACTATTTTTTTAAGTACTATATGTATTCTCAGCACGGCCCACCCGCCTTGCCCCCCCCGCCCCTCAAAATTTTAGACCCCCCTCCCATCAAAATAAGTGCCCCTGGCTCTCAGCCCCAGTGTCTCAAAACCCCATGGAACAGCATATAATTACCATCAGATCTGATATCTGTTTTCAGACAATCGCACCAGCTCAGGGAGACAACGTTTTCATTCTTGAAGGCTCAATCTCTCAGCTATTTCCTCTTCCAGCTTGGGTGCATTTCTTGTGTCGATTTTGTGGTGATTGAAAGGTGCATTTGAAGGCATTTCGGTGGCCCTGTTATCAGATTACAGTCACAGTTGCTGCAGACAAGGATCCTACGATTTTGTTCATAGCAGTTCAAGGGAACAAAGATTTCACATGGAAATATAGGCGCTACCTTCCTAAGAGCATGGCGATGAAGATTGGCATTTAGAAGTGGAGTTACATGATGCCATTTATTTATTTCATCAATTTAGTCCAGAACAGGGGCGGCACCAATAAGTATTGTTTGGGGTTCATTTCCAAAGGAAAGGCTACAAGATTTCCAATCAATATTGGAGACAATCATTATCAGGTTCTTTGTCATTCATTTGAGCATTTATTTATGCCCATTGCATTGTAATTTTTAGATGCATAAGTTGCAGCTGTAGATAATCATTGTATTCAGACTTGTCATTAAATTTCAGACTTGGCATTGTTGTTACATCTTCATATTTGCCAAAGAGTCTTGGATAATTCATGTTACATTGTATATGGATTGCAAATTGAATAAGAGAGCTGCAAGTTGAAGTCCTATAGTTGCTTTAATGATCATTTAGAATAGTGCATTAGAATGTATGCCAAGTGTTTGTAAAAATGTGCTTGGCTATAAGTGTGCATTATTTCATTAGAAACTCATGAAAAGGAAAGTGCATTTCATTCTCAGCTCATTGTTAGATCATTTAGCATTCATTATTAAGCATTTGCATTACCCTCTTTCAGTCAAAGGGCAGACCTTGCAAATATTGTAATAGTCATAAACTCCTTGTATACCAACTGTTTGACAAAATACCAGCTGGCTGTAGGTGATCATTTTCATGATTAGAACTCATATATGTATTGAATATTGCCCAAATAAGTTGCACATTCATGTTAGGTCATTATTTAGACAATTTAGAGTCATTTGCTAGCATCCTTATTGATGCTAAGTGAAGAAAAGTGTCATTATATCAAACTGAAATGTTATATCAGTCATATGACCATTGTATGCAAAGTGTTTGATGAAATTTCCAAGGCCAAATTGCAGAAGTTTTCAATCAGATTTGAGCAGGGTCATTACAGAGTTATGGTATGGTAAACCTCCTATTGTGAAATATTTCATAGTGTTTGGAAGTAAATGCTATATCAAAAGAGATGAAAAAAGTTTAGGAAAATTTGATGCAAGATCTAAAGAAGGAATCTTCCTTAGATACTCTACAAGAAGCAAAGCTTACCAATGCTATAATAAAATTTTGAAGAAGATTGTCGAAAGTGCAAGTAGTTGATGAAGCACCACATCAGAGTTCTATATTGATAGAAGGATATGAATCTGATGAATCCCCTTGCAATGAAGAAGAAAAAGAAGAGAAAGAAAAAGAGATGATGTAATGTCCCCTTCTCAGTAGCCACTTGGATATTATTTTAGCCTTTATTTATTCCCAAAGGCTGAAAAGGAGAAATAAGGGAATAAATTATTAAATTAATTATTTGTAAAGTTATCTCAAAAATATAATATCATAAGATGACTTTATATTTAATTAATTTAATAGTTAAGTGTGTTATCCTCGAATCCAACTGCGCCAGATTTACGGGATAACCCCCTATGAAACTTGTTTGTTTCGTAGTCCCGTGTACTTCAAGCAGGAAAAACGAGGCAAATTTCAATTCACTTCGATGTGTAGTCCAAAACCTCAAACAGTCCGTTTGAGCGTTCCCCCCCGTTCGTCTTTCGAATAGCTTCGAAACAAGTATCTTCACTAATTCCCAATCCTTGGGAGTTAGTCAATTTTTAACTTATGTCAGAGCACTGATTTTCAGTGCTCCTACATGAGCCTTAGAAAATTTTAACTCCAAGTGTTGGAGCACTGAAAATCAACTCTCCTACACTCTGCTCACTTAACCCTTGATGCACAAGCAGTGATTTTAACCGCTAGTGCACTTTTTGTTTCACTTTGTTTTTTACATGCACAAGCGGTGATTTTCACCACTAGTGCATGTTTTTCGCCTTTATGTTCGCCATAATTAATGCGAACTTTAAGTTCATTTAACTCTTCTCTTAGTGACTTTTTAAGTTGATTTAGGTTAATCTTCTTCATTCTAATCCTTCATTCGTCCTTCCTCATCAAGCTGGATGTTCTCCAAACTCTAGGGCTTCGCGTTTTTCACCAAGTGTGTTTTTATCCTTCCTCTTCATCGGGTTTCTTCTTTCTATTTTCTTTTAAATCTCTGTAAATTCTAGTTCGCCATGCTCAATACGTTTTTCATTGCTAGGGTTTTGATCTTTTCGTGTTTTGAGTCTTCCTTCCTCTTTTCAAAATGCACCCTAGTCTTTGCTCTGTGCATTGTCTTATTGATATTGTGGGTTTGTTTTTTGCTGCCCGCTTCTTCCTTACTGTGGTGTTTTCAAGTTTTTCATTCGAGTTTCCCACATGTTGGAGTGGGAGATTTC
>VDFB02354269.1:28420-191006 GCA_007258455.2 Sequoia sempervirens | reverse complement strand
CAATACCTTCCTCTCCTTTACCCAATAATGTCACTTTCAGAGCTATCGCCTTTGAACCATTTGTTTCTAACTATATCAAATTCTAACAAATTTAGATTGTAAAAGTTTTTAGTTGTAACTGGAGATCTTGACAATTCTTAATAGCTTCATGCTCACAAGATTTCCATGGTGTCCGATTTGCCACTATATTCCATTTGTATACAAGGTAAGGTTATATCTCATTCTTTCCATCTCTTATTTCACAACTACATCTGAAATTCTTTGTCACAAATGCTACAACTGTATATATTTTTAAAATTGGATAACACTAATTTCAGCTCAACAAAATTGCTAGGTGCTAGAAGACAATTATATGGAAGGCATAATTATCCACATATTGTCTCCTGATCTCTATAGAAGGTATGCCTGCATCTTGTTTATATGATCTCTTCTATTGCAAATACATTAGATATTATTTGTTATAAACTATAGAGTTGTTTATATTTCCTCATATTTAGATATTGTCTACCAATGACACATGTTCGTTGCACTAAACTTCAAATTTTCCTTGTCTCTAACTATATTTCATTGGAACCTTTTTAGATTGCAAACGTTTTGAACTGTAGATACACATCTCTGCAATACCAAATAGCTTTGCAATCACATGTTTGGCATGGTGTACAAGCTACAACTAAATTATATTTAGATAGAAGGTAAGGACACATGTCCTTTATTCCATCTCTTATTTCACAACTACATGTCAAATTATTTGTCATAAACTATACAACTATATATATTTCTCAAAATGCAAAAGATTGATTGCAACTAAATAAAATTTCTAAGTTAATGCTATGATATTTCCACAATCTATAATGCTTCAGATTTGTTCTTACTGGATATTTGATTATGTTTTTTTTTGTGGATGGAAAAACTCACACACAATCAAATATCCAGAAACAACATTTATTAAGAAAAAGTTATCAAGTGCTAAAACATTGGTTTCACCATTGATCATAGTGGTGGGAAATGCATGTTCTTGCTTGGGGATGCTTGGGGGTTTGGTGATAGCCCATGTGGCTGCATGACCCACTATGGTAGGGTGGAGAGCAAGCCTTCTTTTCTTTTGGTCATGCTACATCCCATTGCACCTAGAAGGTATGCCTACATCTTATTTATTTAATTCCTTTTATTGGACATGCATTGCATACTATTTGTTATAAATTATAGATCTCTTTATTTTCCCTACTTTACATATTGTATATCAATTACACATATTCATTTCACTAAAATTCACATTTTCTTTCCTTTTTTTGCAAACCATACTCAAAACAAACAAATTCTATTTCACATAAGATAGTACTATCTTAGTGAATGATATTTTATCTCAACTTATATTCATCAGTAATGTGGATCTTTTCACAACATTAAATCTTCTATGAGGTTAGCCTCACCATAGGTTCAATTTTCAAATTGCATTATGGGAATTTTGAGGAAGTAATGTTTTGTAAATGACCTTTGAGAATGATTAGAAAAAAAATAAAAAAATATAGTTTCAAATTTTTGTATCAATCTTCATCAGGATTGTGTGGATGCAATTATCTCTTCAATCTTAAGGTTTTACATTCCTTATGTAAATACACTTATTTGACATTTCAATTACACTCTAAGCTTTCACATAATTGTATTACCTTTTTGAGATAAAATATTGTCCATTCCTCTTATCAATGGTGGCATCAATGTTCCATATAACACTTACAATAAAGCTTTTGCATGGCTTTGTCACTGTGAATTTTTCACGTTTGTGGGTTTTTCCATCTCACTTGCTATTGAAATCGATATTATTTGATTTATGTCTTTCATTTTGTGGATGTGGTTGCAATGTAATAAAATAGTTAATGTTATACAATTTATGTTAATATATTGTTGCATTTTCAATTTGGTGCTCTTGAACAGTCTACATTTTTCCATAGGTTTGTTATTGTGAATCTTGCTCTTTTGTGAATATTGTTACTAAAAAAAATTCTTTCATTTATGCAATGCAATGAAATAGTTAGTGTTATATAGTTTATATTTCTTTCTATAAGGAATTGTCTATTGTCATTCTTTGCCTTAGGCTATATTATTTCATTTTCAAAAACATGTTGAAAACGTTGTATTGTTTCAATCTTTTGTAAGGTGTTGTCCACAAAATACTACATTGTTTGTTGCAACCTATACTGTATATTTATGATTTCCCTTTTGTGGAATGTTCCATGCAACAAGTACACAACACTATGTATCAATCGTGTTTGTATCTACTATAGAATACATACATATTTGCACATAGGGGAAATACATTGTCCACCACTACACACAATGTATCAGTATGTAACTATGTTGTTTGCATCTGCTATGACATATATCCAACTCTAAACATTCCTTTGTTAGTTACTGCTCCCAATGGTGACATTGATGTTCTAATCTTGTTTCATCCTTAGTTTCTGCATGTTGCTTCCATTTCTTGTTCCCCTCTGCCTATCAGCTCATCGTTGCATGTTACTACACAAAACTACTAGTTACTATTTATCATAAATTTTTAGAATATCAATTTTTAAAAAGTTGAGTAATTTTAAAAATAAATATAAGGGAAAATATGAATGCATATTTAAATATATTTAAATAAACAATATTTTAAAATATAAAGCAAGAATTAAATTTATTTTTATATTAAAAGCAATGAAAGGGGCCCCTGAAGTAGAAAGTTTAAGGACAATAGATAAATAAAGGGAAACCATGCCAAACTATAGAAAATAGAAAAATGAGGCCCATAGAGCTCAAACATAGGCCAAAAAGAAAGTAGGCAAGAATCAAATTATTAAATATTTATAGAATGAACATTTGAATGATTCACTTAATATTTATTATATCTAAGTATTATATATCTAAAATAATATTAATTTATTTTTGATTTCATTATTTCAAATTTAAATATATTTATTTATGAAAAAATCTTCCTATTAAGCTAGCTTGGCTTACCACTTAAAATGTGAGAATGAAAGAAAGAAACTCCTGTCTCCACAATCTCAATGCCAAACCCTAATTTTCATTTTATTTTATTCTTAAGAATACAATTGGACAAGAGAGAAAGAAAAATATCTTATATTATTTATATTGTGAACCTTGAAAGTGGGTTATTTTATATGTTTGAGACAATAGAACAACCAATTTTCTACAAGTTTCACTCAAGGAAACCCTTGAGATATCAATCCAAGGATAGAATGAGGGAAAGAGATATATAATAAGGTGTCCTAGGGTGTGATAAAATTTGCTAAGTGGGTTAACCATCAATCTAGAGCTTGGAAAGGTAAGAAATGTATATGATATGCAAGACTTTAGTAAATGTCCTAGAAATTAATTCAAATCAGAATAGTACATCGAGAAAGTATAGTTCAGTGCACCTAGAAACTGAAGAGGCTTAAATGAGGGTCTAAATTCTTGGAAATAATGACTTTAATGTATATTAATACTCATACACCAGTAAGGGAAATTTAGTCCTAGATTAAGGTTTTTGACAAAAAATGGAATCTAGAATTGGTAACTTAGGATCTGTTGGAAATGTTTGAAATTAGGTATACTGGAACTCATATGCCACAAGCGGTGATTTAGTCCCAGTATCAAGGTTGACTTGAAAATTTGGTATCCTCTAATGCTTTCTTGTAGCTTCTTTCCTACCAAATCTAAGTCTGAAACACTGAATTGCAACCTGTAGGTGACTTTCTATGATCTTGCAAGTAAGGTGACAACTTGACAACTTTCTCCAAACTCTCTTCAATGAATCTTCAACCTAAATCTACAAATCAAACATGAAAGAGAGGGATTTGTTTTGTTTTGTTAGTGAATTGTGGTTTTCCTTTGTTAAACCCTATTTTGGTAATCAAACCTAGAAATGAACGAAAATAGAATGAAGGATGAATGAACAAATATGCAATGTTACAATTCACTAAACCCTTGAACAAAAGCCTGTGATCTTGTATGTAATGGCTAGCATGAATGTGTATCTTGACTATTGCTTGTAGGATATGGATCTTGACTTGAATGCTTGCTTGAATCATAAGAACCTGCATCACAAATGTTAACTCAAAAACAAACATGATGCATGATGACTTTGACATGATGCTTGAATCTTGAATAGTGCTCCAAAATGCTTGATAATCACTCTTGAATGCTCTTGAATGCTCTATAATTCTCTCACTTGAATTGGTAGATGACTTGTAAACTTGCTAGGAGAAAATATGTGAAATAACCTTGTATTGATACTTGTTTATGCCAAATCTCCTGAAATTATCACACTACAAGTCAACATTAGATCTAGGGGAATAAAATCCTACCAAGATTTGAAGTCAAAATTAGGTCCACACTAAGCAGGACTCATATGCTAGTTGGGGTTTATGAGTCCCATTAGGCTAAGCTTGGGACACATTTTTCAAGAAATGGTTAGTTTAATGCCTAATTTAGGTCTACATCCGAAACTTAGGTGGGACCCATACACCCAAGGTGGTGTATGAGTCGTAGATAACTAAATTTGGGCCATACAAACAAAAATCATTAAGTTATTAGTGTCAATTGATATATGTGGGGATTATCCTTGGAAAGATGCACTAATTAAAGCTTGTGGATGAAAAATAGGACTAAATCAAGCATCAAGAAGCCTAATTTTAACATGAAGGGCCCAAACGAGTGTGAAAATGTAAAGGGATATATTTTTCTACACTACATACTATATTATAGCATAATATAATTTAATAAAACATAATATAATATAATATAATATTTATGAAGAATAAACATGATTGATATATATAGCATTTATTATATTGTATATTATAACATACATATTATATTATATTATTTATATTAGTAATAAATTATTTATTTATCTTATCAAATTAACAACTCATGAATTATGAAGTTTTAATATTTTCCTCTATATACTAATTAGCAAGATAAACATGTATTTTTAAAACAAGTTGCAATACATGGTGGCTCAAAAAAGAAAGTTATGTGCACTCATTATATGATATATTTTGATATTGTTATGATACTTCATCTAATAGTTTATTCAATATCTTTTTTGTATTTATGTTATTTTTTATATCTCAAACAATGTAAAAGGAATTGAATTGTGTTATAGTGAATAATTTATCTATTCACTATACTTAAGTGTACTTAGGTTGATGAGGTTAGACAACATCTTGTATAACTAAATATGCAACCTTTAGGCCTCTAGAGGTTACTGATTTGTTTGGAAAACATCATGTATATACCTTTTGAGGTTTGAAGACTTTCCATCTCACCTCAAAGGTCACTCTAAACTTCTCATCAAGATTGATGACTTGGTAAAATAGGTTATTGGTTTGCACATTCCAAGTGATCCAAAGGTTTACACCTTTAAGACACTTGTCTACTTGTTTGTGCCACATCATGGGGCACTTGTAAATCCACATGGTAGGTGGATTGTCTCTTCCTTTCCTATATAAGAAAGCTCATATTGTACATTTTAATGAACTCTAGTTTGAATTAGGTTTTTCATTGTTGTGTACAAGTACAAAAAATCCTAACATATTGTACATTTTAATGAACTCTTATTATGATATTGGATAAAAATCCTAACATGGTATCAAATTAGTACAAAAAAAACCCTTCCCAAAATCTTTCATCAAGCCTAATTAGAGTTCCATGCAATTTGAATTGTATGTAAGAATAATCTCCATTGTTGGGTTAATATTTTGGAGTAGTTGTGCATTTTTCTTTGTAGGTATTTAATTATTATTTTGGGTCATTATTTTCTTTCCATAGTTTGTAAGATATTTCGTGGCTACTTCATCATTGTTTTCACTAGATTAAGATTGGAAGGGCCATTACCATTAAAAAGTAGCCATTAAGGAAAATGAGGGGCTCAAGAGAAGTGAAACACCCAACAAACTAAAGCATAAACTAAAACTTAAATAGTCCGACCAACAAAAAAAAATAGAGGGAACATAAAAAAGACTAGCATGGGACCACAAAACACCTATAGGTCTCTGAGATCTTCCTAGACTGATCTCTATTCTCATTTTACGATTCTACTTATTGCGAGATAAATTGACATACTCAACACATAAACTCATCTTCGCCATTCTCATTATCACTATAACTCTCTTATGATATATTACACCTTCTATAACAATTCATGGTGGACACTAATTTGCAACCTTCATATCCTTTAAAGGCCATTTCAATTTTTGTGACTTAGACCAGTTCATTTAAGTGACCTGCAGTCATTTTTGGTAACTTAGACATGGCTTATTCCCTTTTCCATCATGACCCATGAGGTTTGTACCAAAACATGTTCCCATGTGTACCATCATTGCAAAGCACTCAAGTAGAAACTTTTTAAGAGTTTCATGTGACATTTGTTGTAGGTCTATGGACTTTTATCTACAGTTTTCTCAATTTGAAATATGTGATAAAATTTCAATTAGCCTATGTTGGGCATGACTTAGGGAGTGATCTAAAATATTAACCTTCATTTGGCATGATTTGGGGAGTGACCTGAATCTCCCTTGTTTGATATAGTAAGAAATACATCAATAGACATATGACTTAGTCTTCAATGGTCTACTTGCATGCATCGATATCCTCCACTTGGCATGATCACCATTTGGCATTTAATGTTAAAAATTTGGAATTAAGTTGCACAAATAGATCAATGAATCTTTCTTTGGCTAGTACATGACCTCTTAGTCCCCTTTACTCAGTCAAAAATCCCCCAATGCAAGCATTTTTTTATTAACATTTATTGTTAATTTAGAAGTTTATGATAATATTTAAAGGTTTGATTTATGCACGTAATCTAATACATACATAAATCATACCTTTAAATATTATAATAAACTTCTAAATTAAAAATAAATGAGCAACTAAAAATGGATTGTATCTCAACTTGAGGTAGGACCCCCGAATGTAAGAAAGCTCAAGATGAAATAGTTGTTGGTATCCAACCTATAGTAGAAAAAATATTAGATCGAGGAGAGCCTATTGCTCTCCTTGAGGGTAATAAAAACACAAGATCTCTCCTTGCATTAGGTTTCTCCTGTATAGTTGCTTCCTTCTGCTCCAAATGATCTCCATTCCCGAGATTCCAATCTCTATACAAGCTAATTAATTTTCTTCAGCAACAAAGTGAGATATTTTCCTAGCCTGACTATTGGCCCTTAATTTTTTTATTTTTCAAGGTCCTTAGACCCTTTATTCCAATGTGGCCAAGTATTTGGCTTCATAACATAGTTTTCTCTATAGGTAACTTTGATTTAGAAGAAAGAGTACCATTGGGTACCCAAAATCCATGACCATTTGATAAAGATGAAACCCTCATATCTTCCACAAACTTTCTTTTCATAAAAGTACTATTACAGTCAACAATACATGCATGAAGCTTATACAATGTGCAATATTTTTCACCTCTAGAAATCACCATATCATCTCTAACCATCTTGCATCCTGCATCAGAAAATAATACTTGCACAAAGATGCATCTATTAGTTTTCTCACTAATAACCAATTTTGTGCTAATCCAAGGATATGCAACACGCCATTAATATTTTTTATTCTACCATTATGAAACATGATTCTAACTTTACCATAACCAACAATATTCAAATAAGAATCATCACCCAAGTGCACCTTACCTCCATCAAATTCTTCATATTTAGAAAACTCATATCTATTAAAGGTTATATGGAAAGATGCACCCGAGTCAATTAACCATGCATCATTACTTGCACAAGTTGCCAAAGCTATAATGAGTGCATCACCATATTCCTTCTTAGACTTGGAATTAGAGTAAAAAAAAAAATCCTCTTCTTTTCTTCTTCTCTATCCTTACAAACTTTTCAAAGTTTATAATAGTTCCAAGAAATAATTTTAGAATTTCTAGGATATTTGGGTCTCCCCTTGGACTTGGATTTATCAGGCTTCTCATTCTTCTTTCCTTTTCCTTAAGTATTCCACAAAAATTTAAAGCTTCCTTGGCACTAATGGATACCTTCCTTCTCATCTCTTAAAAAAAAAGAACCACATATTCAATCTTCAATATAATAGAAGTACTCCAAATATCCATAACAAGATAATCCCATGCATCAGGTAAAGAACAAAGCAAGATTTGAAATTTCTCCTCCTCATCCACTTTGACACCATCTGATGCCAATTGAGCCACCAACATATTGAATGTTTCTAGGTTGTCTGTAATTTATCCATCATCTTTCATTATCATGTAATCCAATTTCCTCCTCAAGAAAATCGTGTTCACTAAAGATTTGGCTTGAGACATCTCACCAAGATTCTTCTATAGTTTTTTTGTATTTCTATTTCTAATGTCAACATAGATATACATAATTTTAAAAACACATGGGTCGGGTATGATGGAATGAATCCCTCAAAAAAATATTTTGGTTTCATTCTAAAATTTGCAAAATACTTGGCTTGAACCCTCATTTTTAGCATAGGGTTGTTTTCCTCACCACTATTTTAGGGTTTGTGTTACCAAAGCCTTTCAAAATTGACCTACAAGCCTAAAAAAACCTTGGCCATTCTAATTTTTAATTGACTTGTTGCTCCTAGTATCTAGTCATTAAAGTTGTCTCTTGTGCCATTGAAATCATTATTTTCACTGACCCCTAGGTTAGGTTTATCAGTCACCTTAATCCTTTTTAGCATTCAAATTTTACTATGGTCAAGCTTGATTTTCATACTTAATGACTTATGTCTTACACCTTCATTCCTAAGGGTGAAGTTCCCATCAGCTTAGTAGTGGCCCCCTTCTTAAAAATAACATTGTGGCATGTGCAGAATAAGGTTTTCATGTTGGTTGTGTGATCATCAAGGGATAAACACCACCATTCCCCATGTTCCTAAGCATTTTTATTTCATATTATTTTAAAACACATAGGCTAGCGACGATGGCTATGTGACATGTTAGTCAGTGGGACCAATGCTTCCAAAAATCCAATTGGCGTAGCTTTGAGAAATATCAATGGTGGACACCAAAACACGCCAAGACCATTCCTCGCACACTCATTTTTTTTCTTTCTTCATTAAAATAATCACACAGGATAGCAGGCATGACAACATCTGTCACTCCATAAAAGGACCCACCAGTCTATTGGGATGGCATGTGTTTCTAAAGAATAAAGATCAATGATTGATGGCAGGTGATACGGGTCAACCCTAACCACTCCCCACCATCCTATGAGGGGCCCACTTGTGTCCCATTTTTTTCAATGGGAAAGTGGAAAATTTCTATGTGGACATTTCAAAGTCTGAAATGGATTCTGATGGAGATAAGGTGCTACAAAAATATTAGCTGAGATTGTTCTAAGATAAAAAAAATGGTGCTAAATTAGAACTGATTCATGGGAACGCATATAAAATTTGGGAAATATTTTTATGGCCATCAAATCTATCAAATACTAGTACATGTGGGAAGGTGAAATTGAAGTAAGTTAGAGTATATGTTTATATTCTGAAGCAAAATCATGATTGCAACCTGCTCTCTTACTGTGATGAATTGCAAGTAAATTAATTCCCAAAGGGGAGAGGGTAAATGTGACAAGATAGGTTTGGTTAAATGCTAAGCATGTGGTTAATGTACAAAATAAGTGAATGTTTATCTCCCTTGAGTTTTCTAATTATGGAGAAGCATCAGGTGCATGCATTGATTTTTTCATAATTAATCATCCTGATTGAATATCCATTGATTCACTTCAAGGTATGATCAATGAATGAGGTTCAAAATCAAGGTAATTGATTTCTTGCACTCTCACACAATATTTCTTGGAAAATTAATGCAGACACTCTCTAGTTACTCTATTCAATAAAGATCACTTGCTTGCTATTCTCACCATTTGATTGTTTGTGAGAATTGAGAGTCTCAAACTAAGTGTGTGAAGTTTTATGAAGTACTTGCATAATTCTAGCTTGTTATTTCTAAATTTGGGTGGTGTCTTTATCCTAAGGAAATTTGATAAGTTGTTAAGTCAAGAAAAGGGTAAGGTAAGTGTATTTTTCTACCCATTCTGAAGGTCTAGGAGACTCAACCCTCTTGAGTCTCAAGGTGATTTAAGCCCTAGAGTGAGCTAGATATGTTTGAAATCCCTATGAATCCAAAGAAGAAAACAATACATGTCAATAAGTCTATGAGGGGTGTTCTCAAGCATGCTTATGATCTAAGAAGCCAAATTATCACAGAAAAATTCATCAAGGGTAAGGAGAATAAAATTGATAGGCCTAAGAGGGAAGATACAAGAAAGAATAAGTATCATCATACTTATATGGAATTTCATCATTCTCCTATTGAAGTCTCAAATGATTCTCCTAGTAGTGGATATGAAATTGATTAAGGTTATTGATAGTATCTCATGTCCATCACTTATTTGATTGATTTTGAGGATGAGGTGGTGATGGATACTCCACTTTCCATAAGGACAACCAATGGCTATACTTACTTTGCTGCTGACAAGGCAAAGTAGTGTATAGTTCCCTTTCTGAGCTGGTGCATGGATTTTGGTCCTTTGTGCTACCTCATTGTGGTGTGGTTCTATGTTTAATTGTGCTTTTGGTGTTGATGGCGACATTTCATAGTTCAGTGTGAACTTGCATGTTTTTGATGATGTGATGGTGACACTTTTGAAGATTTGTGGGTCTTATCTAACTAATGGTTTTTTGGAGTTTTTCTTTTCACCTACCTCTATCCTACAAATGATTGCTTGAAACTGATTTGAGAATATTTTTCACATTCTAGTGAAATTCATTTTGAAATGAAAATGAAATGTAGGTGTAATTCAACCTGATGCTTGTTGCTCCCTTATCTTATAAGAAGGATTTCAAGGCTGATTACAAAAGGGGGTTAGTGGCTAGTTTTCTTTGAAGGGGTTATACATAGAGAGACAAAATATATACTGAACTTTCTAGTAATATGTTTTAGGGATAAAGTTAGTCCATATGTATATTTTTCTTTGATAATGACAATGATAATACATATAGATGAATAGTATAAATTTTCTACATGTTACTCTCCTATGTAAAGGTTATATAGACTATGAATAATATAATTAATGGTTATCTTATTTGTCTCTATCGATTTCCAATATATGTGTTTTTCTATTCTTGCTTATCAATTTAATGAATATATGTAAATGCTTGAATATAACAATGGGTTTAAAATAAATCATTTATGAGGATGCTAGTAAGAAGTAAATTATGGAAATGATAAGTGGGAATATTGTAATGCAATATTTTCAAGGCTTTGGGTATTGTCAAATATAAAATTATATAATTATGTGGGTATTTGCTTTGACTCTGTTCCAATAATATGGCACTATAAAGCAAAGTAATTATACTCTAGTTGTGGTGACCAATTCAAAAATTGATCACAAAAATACAATCAACTTACTTGTAGATACCTTTCTAGGTGTGTGTGTGTGAATCTTAATGAAATAAATTTTCTCTTTTTTAAGTTAGTCACTACCATGAAGTTCAGCCAAATCTTCAAGGTATTATGTCTATTAAACATTTAATTACAATCATCTATTTATTTTGTGTTTGATACCTAGACACACCAGTATCTATAAACATAGTATATAGGATTATCATCCTAGGTTTCATAGAGCCTGAAGTGAAGAAGTGAAGACATAAAAACCGTAACTTATGTGTTGGCCAATCCTTACCCTTACTGATAATTGAATTATGAAAAGTTCATATGTATGTGGTAAGAATAAGTTTAGTTCTTAAGAAAATAACCAACAAGGTACATTTTGAATTGCAAGTTAATAAAAATAGTGTGTTCCTAAAATGGTCTCCAATTATAATTTAACTATCCATCATCATCCACCTTAGAATGAACTCATAGCTTGCATAAAAAATAATAAGCACACTACTTTAAACCAAATGCTCAAGAACATGAACTATAACGGTAAATACTTATGCCTACATGAAAAAGGTATATTGAATCCCTTCTAAATCAAAGAAAATCCATGATCATAGGGCCTTTATTACATGTCTCATGGCTCACAATCCAAAAATGTTGGTACAATATTTTCAAAATATAAGAAAGCTTCTTGGAAAACCATAATAGGTGTTTCCCATGATTCCTCCAAACTTTTTTTCACCATCCCCCCTCCTCCATCATATCAATCCAAAAGTATTATCCCTATCCCTCCTCCATCTTTAAAATCTATTATGGGTCCTTATGTCCCACAATGAATCAACAATGACAAACCTCTATGAACGTAATCCAACATCCTCTCTCTATACACCTCATCCATGGTCCTATTTCTACCACTTGAATTCATATCATTCATCTCCTTCCACCCATACCATTTCTAGTGGAAGAATTTTTGATGCTAATAAAAAAATAGATACAAATACACGTCCATAAAAATTGAAGGATCATCATGTCCCATCAAAAGGACATGGTAAAATATATAAAAATCCAATTCAAAAGTGAAATAAATCATAAAAGTCATAAAGTCCCACCAAAGTAAAAGAAATAGCAAAAAAAAGTGGATCACACAGAAAAAAGCAACAATTCATGAAAAGTAAAAACCGATAATGGTATCTGAAATTACTAATCTGAAAGCTACTCATCCCCATCCTCCATCTCCTAAATACATAATGTAAAAACATAACCACTTTTTGATATCTATCTATCCAAATCTTTATCCTAATTAAAATCAATAATCCCTAATACATTAAACACCCTTGCCACATTATTAGTGTCATGGTAGTAGAAACATTAGTTTATAGTTTCTTTCAAGTACATAGAAAATATGTTCACCTCCATCTAATTCTCTTTAGAAATATTTGGAATGAGCCAAGCTAGAACTCCCATTGCTCAAGTAATTTTTATGCCTCATACATATTAATGCATACATATCTATAAATTAAACTTGTATATAAAATATTTTTTATGTCCTTGAAAACCTGCATAGATTTATGGCATTGTTCAAGCATAAACTCAGAGGCTACTAGTAAAGGAATAATTATAGTATTATAATAATGCATGTTGAACCACTATATAATAGTCTCAAGATACTTCCTCTAGTTAACCATAGCTTTTATTTTCCACATTTATATGTATTAATATACCAAAGATGTATTTTATAAAACTAAGGTATTTCATCTCAAACCTATAATCCAATTGAACCTTGAGTTCTCTAATCAACACTTCATTATTCCTAATGACTAACATATCATCAACATTTAAAACTATGATTAAATCAGCTCGATTCCTTGGGAAACCTAATTCTAAAACATAAGGATTAACTTTTTAATACAACATAGATGGTGACTACTTTAATTTATACAAAAATCCTTATAGTTTACAAAGCAAAAAAAAAGAGAGATTTTCTCATGAAAATCTTCATATGATAATTTTGTATCAAAATATATTTTTTCCAATTCAAATGAAAAAACATATAACTATAGACAAAATCATCTTAATGTAATTAAACATAGATACAAGAGAAAAGAACTCAATAATTTGTATTCCTTCTACTTAGAATAACCCATTGCACCAACTATAATTGTACCTTTCAAATATTTTTTCTACTTTAAATTTCTTCTTATACACCCACATGCAAGCAATGGGCTCCTTACCTTCAACTAGATCAACCACATACCAAGTCTTGTTTTTCATAGTGCCTCCATCTCCTCTTTCATCGATTTTATTTATGATTTGTTATCCCTATAAGAAAGATTTGTTCCTATAGAATTTGACTCATCATTAGTACAAGTTAGAGGAAAAACAAATTATAATTCTAATGGAGTATACCTTTTTGGTAACTTCTAGCCTCTTATAGACATTCTCACAATTGTAAAAAAATTAACTATTACATTCATAATCACCCATCCCTTCACCCCTACATTGTGATTTTAATATAATCAATTTATTACTTAAGATTTATTTTAGAGTTGTTTAATTATTTAATTTAATTTACATTGTTTAGTTTCTTTTTTTAAAAGTTATATTAAGAATTATTTTCTTTATGTAAAATTAATTTTATTTATTTAAGTTATTTTATTTTAAAATTATTTAAGAATTATTTTATTTCATTTAAATTGCTTATTTAGGAGTTTTTTTAAATTTTTTATTTGAGTTATTTTTTCAAAAAATATTTTATAATTATTTTTGTTATTTTAAAACTTTAAAATTAGTCGATAGGCTATTTGTATGAACTTTGGTTGGAATTTTTGTTAGCCTTCCTAGTTTTTGAGCTTTCTAGCGACGAGAAAGAGGTGGCAGATTGCTTTTTGATGTGGTTGGAATTATCTTTAGCCTTCCCAATTTTTGAGCTTTTCAGTGTCAAGGAAAAGGTGGTGGATTGTTTTTTGAGTTTTAAATAAAAAGCATTTGGCACGCCGATAGAGAAGGCCAACGAAATGGCATCGACATTAATTTTTGTATGGTTTTCGTGTAGTGGCAATGGTTGTAAGTAGCACCTGCCTTTAAAATCCTTAGAAAACATAGCAAATGTTTGCACAATTTTTGATAAGGCATTGTTGGGTGTCATTCTTTGGGTTTACCTTGTTTTTCAAGATAGGTGTGAGTGAGGAGGGTAAGCTTTTGTGAAGGTGAAAGTGTGACATCGGCTGTGAAATTTTTGTGAAGGTGGTTGGAGGTTATTTTGTGTTTTTTGCATGGGACCATGGTTGCAAAAGAAATACAAAAGTGTTAGTTGTGATAATTCTATGCCATTTTTTGTAGGTGGTGGAGAAGGAAGGGAGCAGAGAGAAAGCAAGCAGGAAGAGGTGCATTTGAAGAAAGCGGGAATAGGTGCATATTGAAAAAAATGTTTCTCAAGTATTTTGAAGACAATTTATGTTATTTTCCAAAGGGCATTATTGATTTTTGTTTTGTAGCTTAGTCTATATTGTTTCATTTATGTTTTCCATGTAGTCACAATGGGTGGAAGACAATATTGTTTGTTTTTGTGTTGGTTTGTTATTGTGAATTCATGTGTTTTTTGTGGGTTTTTCCATCTGCGTCATTATTGTAACCAATATTGTTTATGGTCTCTATGTAGTCACGATGGGTGGAAGGCAATATTGTTTGTTTTTGCATTGGTTTGTTACTATGAATTCATGTGTTTTTTGTGACATTTTTCATCTAGGTCACTCTTGAGGCCAATATTGTTCCATTGTGTTGATTATTGTTCTCTAGGTTAGGCTATATTATTTCATTTTCGAGAAGGCTTTGTTGTAAAAAGACTATATAGTTTATTGAAATGAAAATTGTTTGATTTGCAGTTTGGCTTTTGTGGCGATGGTTTCGCATGGGTTTCGTACTATGATTTTTTTTGTTTTACAAGTTTTGGCATCTAGGTGATTGTTGATACCAATATTGTTTGATTTATGGCTTTCGTTTTGTGGGTATGGTTGCAACTCCCTAGCTTAGGCTATATTGTTTCATTTATGGCTTCCATTTTGTGTGAATGGTTGCAAAATAGTTAATCTCATGTGTTTTTTGTGATTTTTTCCATCTGGGTTGTTGTTGAAACCAATATTGGTTCATTTATGGTTCACATTTTGTGGTGAAGGTTTGGAATCAATGTATTACTATGGGCTTTTTGTGTTTTGTGGGATTTACATCTGGGTCACTATATTGAAAGCAATATTTTGTGGCGATGGTTGCAAAGCAATGGAGTTAATGTTATAAATTTTGCAATGTTTTCCATAAGGCAGTGTTGATTGTTCTTCTCTGGATTAGGGTATATCATTTCCTTTTTGATAAGGTTCTATTAAAAAAAGACTATATAGTTTGTTCAAACCAATATTTTTTGATTTATGGTTCAACTTTTGTGGTGATGGTTTTGCATGGGTTTATTACTATGATTTTTAGTGTTTTGTGGGTTTCCCCATCTGGTTGACTATTGATACCAATATTGTTTCATTTATGGCTTTCGTTTTGTGGTGATGGTTGTAATGCAATAAAATAGTTAATTTTACGTAGTTCATGTTGCTTTGCATAAGACATTGTTAATTGTTGTTGTCTACCTTAGGCTATATTGTTTCATTTATGGCTTCCATTTAACATTGTCAGGAAAAAGGTGGCGGATTGTTTTTTGATTTTTAAATAAAAACTATTTTCCACACCTATAGAGAAGGCCGGCAAAATGGGATCAACATAATTGTTGTATGGTTTCCATGTAGTGGTGATGGTTGTAAGGAATAGCTGCCTTTTGAAGCTTTGGAAAATATAGTGAATGCCTGCGTAATTTTTGATAGGGAATTTCCCAATGGCTATATTTTTTTCTTTTTGATAAGGTCTTGTTGCAAAAGAATAATTCCATAGGTTGTTGTTGAAACCATAATTGTTTCATTTAAGGTGTTGTTCTCTAGATTTGGCTATATCGTTTCATATTCAATTTGGATTACAATAGTAAATGTTATAGAATTTATGTTATTATCCATAAGGAATTCTTGGCTATTGGGCTATAGCTTTGGCTATATTGTTTTGTTTCCCATAAGGTGCTCTCAAAAAAAAGTATTTCCTAGCTTGTTGTTGAAACTATTTTTGTCTCGTCTAGGGTGTGAGTGTGTATTTCTGTATATGCATTTTATACATGTATCTTTGAGGTCATACATTTATCTATTTATAGATATGTCCAATTTTTACTATCAATATAGCTATTTGCTTCTTGTCTGGTTTGATTGCACCACATACGCTTATATCTACACAATTGGTGTTCATTGTTCTCAATGTTTATATGTCATTGCTGAGTGTTGTTCTCTAGCTTTGGCTATATCATTTCATATTCAAGTCATAGTACAGTAGTGTATGTCCTAGAGTTTATGTTGTTATCCATAAGGCATTGTTGAATGTTGGTCTATAGCTTTGGAAATATTGTTTGCTTTGTGATAGGGTTTTGTTGGAAAAAGAATTCACTGGGTTGCTGTTGAGACCATTATTGTTCCATTTATAGTGTGAGTGTGTACATTTTCATATGAATTTTCTACATGTATCTTTTAGGTTGCATGTTTATCTGTATATAGATCTATCAAGCTCTTTATATCAATATGGTTGTTTGCTTCTTGTGTGGTTGGATTGCCACATAGTGTTATAAATACACAATTGGTGTTCACAATTTGAATGTCTATATGTATGTGTGGGCATGTATGTGCATATATGGTCATTTCTGATAAGGTGTTGTTTAACAGAGAATTTTCAACATTGTTGTTGAAACCATTATTGTTTAATTTAAGGCTTGCATTTTGTGGTTATGGTTGCAATGCTATATAGTTTATGTTGTTTTCCATAAGGTATCATTGATTGTTGTTCTCTGGCTCTAGTTATGTTGTTTCATTTTTTTAATGCAATTAAATAGTGCATGTTATATAGTTTATGTTGTTGTCCATAAGGTATAGTGAAGTGTTGTTTTGCGACTTTGGCTATAGTGGTGAATTGTTGATAAAGTGTTGTTCACACTAATATTGTTTCTTTTATGTTTTTTGTGTGGTCCTGATGGTTGCAACTTGGCAATTTAACAGCTATAAATGTTGATATATGTGTTAAATAGGCTAACATGTAGCTATATAACCAGACTACACAAATTAAAATGAGGAGTGCATCTCATAGAGTAAAAGTGATACAAAACTGTAAGTGACATAAATAGTACAAAAAAAAGAGGTGTATCTTTTTTTGTTAAACATTATAAGTTGGTGTCCATTGTCTTAATATACAACTAGTTAAATGCATGTGTTTGTCTCTATGAATTCTTTTGTTAGTAAAGTTAAGCATATATGGATTTTGTGTGCACGTAATTTCACGTACATACATACTTGCACACAGGAAAAGAAAAAAAAAGACTACAAGCAATGACTTATGGAAAGAAACATAAATTGTATAAGGTTAATTATTTTATTGTGTTCCAACCATGGGGACAAAATGCAAGGCATAAATCAAACAATATTTCTTTCAACAATGGACCACATGGAGGAACCCAGAAAACACAAAAAATGCACAGTAAAAAACCTATGCAGAAATATAGTCTTTGTTCAATGGCACCTTATCGAAAATAGAACAATATAGCCTTCTAGCCACATCCTTATGGAAAATGAAATAATATCGTATAAGATAGAGAACAACAATCAACAATACATGAAACCCTTGCAAAACCATAGCCATAAAACCCATGCAAAATGATCTATAGCCACAAAAATGCCAACAATAAAGAAAACAATATTGCTTCTAACAAACAATATAGTCTTTTCTCAATAGTGCCTTCTCAAAAATTGAAACAATATAGCCTTTTCAACTATTCCTTTTTGAAAATGAGACAATATAACCCAAGCTAGGAAATAACAATAGACAAAAAAGTTCATAACATTAACAATTTCCAAAAATATAATCTTTTCTCAACAGAACCTTATCAAAAATTGAAACAATATAGCCTAAGCTAGAGAACAATAATCAACAATTCCTAATGGAATCAAAGATAGATTGTATAACATTACCCATTTTATTCCATTGCAACCATAGACGAAAGCCATAAATCAAATAACCTTGGTTTTAACAATGACCCAGATGGAGAAACCCATAAATGAAAACAAATCAGTTATAGGTTACACCATTGATAACAGACTCAACAGTCATTGTAGCAGGAGGCTCATATTGCAACATGTATAGCTATTTTTCAAACATTTGCAATAAGCTTTTTGTAGCCTCATCAAAAGAAGTAGCCCAAATCACGCCTGTGTTGTCTTCTATCTTTAGCTACAATAAATATTGAAAGTCACAATCAACTACTATTGTTTGTCATTTAGGGAAGAACCATGTATTTTGGGTGAAATCTTGCCACTTTCCCATTACATTATCTACCATTTCCCTGCAAGGGGCATGCAATGTAACAAAATGTAAAAGGTGAACCATAAATTAAACAATATAGTTTTATGTAGAGTGCAATCAACAATGTGTATATATGTGCATCTAAGTTCAGAAATATATATATATATATATATTGGTGTAGCTTTTGTTTTTCATCTAAATATATATGTATTGCATGTGTTGGATGCATATGTAGGAATCTGTTGCTTGGAAATATATAAACACACAAAGCATGCTTTACTTTTGTTTTGATTCATTTCTCTTTCTCTATGTGCAAATATGTATGTATGTGAAAATAGATGTAGCCAATATTCATATATACTACTCGCCATGTTTATTGTTTGGTGAAACTAAAGTTAAATACAACATTTTAGTTATTATTTCTTTCAGCCTCAAAAAAGGAATTACAATGGTAGGCTATATACAAAGTGCAATAAGGAACATTGATTTAACCATTGGTCAAAGTGGTGGGTGATCTATGTGCTCTTCTGTCACAGGCATGCATAGATTGTCCACCAATGTATTCAATGGTGATATCAATGTTTATTATTGCACTTAATATATAGGTTGTAATAGATATACGTGTTGGCTACATCTAATTTTGCAAATATACATATTTGCACATAGGGAAAATTATATGGCACAAAACAAAAGAAGACAAAAAAAATGAACTATATAACATTAACTATTTTATTGCATTGCAACCCATTGCCACAAAACAAAGGCCATAAATAAAAAAACATTGGTTGCAACAGTGGCTGAGATGGAAAAACCCACAAAAGACAAAAAATTCGCAGTAACATATAGCAAAAGAATGAGACCCAACAATGCCTTATAATTTTTTTTTGCAAACATTCACTATCTTTCCCAAGGTTTTAAATGGAAGGTGTTATTACAACCATCACTAGGACACGAAAAGCATACAACAATTAATATTGCTATGAACTAGTGTTTAATTTTGGTAGCCTTCTCTATCCACATGGCTAGAAATCTGTCACCCTATTCTCAAGGCATGCCAACAACTGCCTCTGCCACTTTTCCATGACCACTTGCATAGACTTTCACTATGTTTCTTGAGGTTTAAAATGGTAGGTGTTATTACAACCATCACCACAACATGGAAACCATACAATAATTAATGTTGATGTCAAAATGGATAACTTCTATATAGTCGTTGCCACTACGTTGAAGCCATACAAAAATCAATGTTGATGTGACAATGGCGAGTTCCTATGAAGGTGCAAGTTCAATCAACAATTGTTGAGCTTCTGTGAAGGTGGCTGGAGCTTATTTTGGTTTCTTTGCATGGGGTGATGGTTGCAAAAGCAATACATGGAATCCATACATAAAACAATATTTGTATTAACAAACAATAGAATCTTTTCTAAACAACACCTTATCTAAAATTAAAACAATATAGCCTTCTCAATAGTAGCTTGTAAAAAATGATATGATGTACCCTAGGTGACAATGTAACAATCAAGAATTCCTTATGGAAATCAACATAAACTATATAATGTTCACTATTTTTTAGCATTGTAACCATTGTGACAAAACAAAGGGCATGAATCATAAATGCTTTCCCCATCGAACACCTTGTCGATAATGAAATAATATAGCCAAGGCTAGAGGATAATAAACACCAATTCCTTGTTGAAAAAAATAAAAACTTTATAAGATTAACTATTTTATTATGTTGCAGCCATCAACACAAAACAATGGATACATACATTTATGCACATAGGGAATGATAGGCTATATTTTAAATGTTATAGGGAAGACTGATGTCACAATTGATCACAGTGATGGACAATGCCTTGTTTTGTTGTGTTTCACTTTATTTCTCTTGTGTGTAGATATGCATGTATACCATACTGGATTCAAACAATATTGATACATACTCAAACATCGTTGGAAGGATAATTTGTATTTTAAGTGTTGTATGGAATATTAATGGCCCCATTGATTGCAATGATGGACAATGTATTTCTCCTATGTGTAGATATGTATGTATGTCCTAATGGATGCAAACAATATTGATACATATTGATTCCTATGTTTATTTTTGTTGGGACATTCTTGGAATGATAAAATGTATTTTAACTATTGTATGGAACATTGATGCCATCATTTATCACACTAATGGACAATTTATGTTCTAGGTTGGTTGTTTTGGAAGAACATAGACTATTTTTGAAATCATTTACAAAGAGTTCTCTAAATGTTCCTTTTTTTATTTTATTTGAACATTTTTCGGTCATATTGTAAATGTCCCCATAGAAAATTTGAACTTAGATAAAAAATTTGAAATAAAAAAATTGGGAATGGAGCTCATCAACCTTTATTGCTTTAATTAAATATGCATCCCTTGTGTTGTTGTCTCAATAGAGCTTGTGGTCAGCCGCGAGCATTGTAGCTTTGGCCTTTTCAAAGAGCAGCCCCAAAAATGTCAGTGGACTCTAGCTCTCCCTAGGCTACTAGACAACCCTTGGGCGCCAATGCCATAAGTCTGTTCCTTGTTTACTTTTTGTTACTGACACTTGTATTGGCTCTATTCCATGTGCATCGAGGAAAATGCAAAAATGATTTGCTTGTATTTACAACCCTTGCAGTATATAGTCTGACTTATTTATATTTGAGGTATTTATGTGGCCTTCAGCCTTTTGTTTGCTAGCTATTTGGAAGTAGTCTATGTGTAGCTATTTATGTGTCTTCAATTTTATTGGAGTTGCATATAACTTCATTTTTGTTATAATATTTCCTATGCAGCATTCAGTGATAATTGTCACCTACGTTCTGCGCAATTCTTTTTGATAGACATAATTTCATTTAAAGCTATGCATACATACATACATACATACATACATACATACATACATACATACATATATGTGTGTGTGTGTACATGCATTGTGAAGTATATATGTGGATAACTATGTGTGTTGTACAATTCAAGCTACAACTCTACACTAAACAATGACTTATTGAAAATAACCTAAAGTGTTGAATTACTATGCTAAGTTTTGAATTCAACCTATTATTACAATCACCGAAAAAAATATTTAGCCCATAGATGAAGCAATGTCGCCATCACAAGCTGTGCCAAGTGATGTTTATTTCATTTTCTCAGGAAACAACCATATGTATCTAGATTTAAAATTATCTATATTTGTTCTTGCACTTATCAATAGGTCACTGTTGGAAAAATTATTTTCTAGGTCTTTGTTGAAATCATCATTGTTTCATTTAAGGCTTTTGTTTTGTGGTGATGGTTGCAAAACTATACAGTTTATGTTGTTTTCTACAAGGCATTGTTGAATGTTGTTATGTAGCTTCCCAGGGTGTGCCAGCCACCTCTGCCACCTTTTCTTGACCTCTAGAAGGCTTGCAATATGAGAGGGATGTCGGCTAGCCGAGAGGCTAACAATTTATATTGTTTTCTACAAGGAATTGTTGACTATTTTTCTCTATCTTTGGCTATAACTTGAAGCTATAGAATAACAGTCAATAATGCCTTTTTGTAAATAGCATAAACTGTTTAGTTGCTTTGATAACTTTAGAATGCTAAATATTATTCTAGCCATATATGTGGACTATTTTATTTCTTATTGTGTGTGTTTATGTGGATTGTTTTATTGCTTTGCAACTATCGCCACTACATGGAAACCATAAATGAAATAATATGTTCAATGCTATTCAACAACAATCAACAATGTGTGTATATGTGCATCTAACATCAGATTTATATATATCAGTGTGGCTTTTGTTTTCAAGATGCATATATATGCATTCAATGCATTGAGTGTGTGCTTGTTTTGTTTTGTTTCATTTATCTTTCTCTTTGTGTAGATATGTATGTATGTGAAATTAGATGTAGGAAACATTGATATATAATGCTTGCCATGTTTATTGTTTGGGGAATCTGAAATTAAATGTACCTTTTCATTTATAATTTCTTTCAGCCTCACAAAAGGGGTTGTTAGAATGATAGGTTGTATAGTAAGCATAATAAGGCACGTTGATTTCACCATTGATCAGAGTGGTGGACAATGTATGTTCTTGCTCAGGGGTTTGGTGAGAGTCAATGAGGCTCCATGACCCAATATGGTAGGGTGGACAACAAGCCTCATTTTGTTATGTTTCATTTTATATTTCCTATGTGCAAATCTGTGTTTTTTTGACATTTGATGCAGACAACATTCATATGTTTGGGGTTCACCTATGGATATATATGTGTGTTTTCTACATATAACTCTAGATACATACATATTTGCATATATTTTCCTTTCTAAGTGTATATGTAGAATCTTTTATCACTTTCCACCCATTCCAACTACATGGAAATCATAGATGAAATAATATTTTTGTAGCTATTCAACAACAATCATAAATGTGTATATATGTGAAGTTAACTTTGGAAACATATATATCAATGTAGATTTTGTTTTGCAACTCTAAATATATGTATTGCATGCATTGGATGTATATGTATGAATCTATTTCTTGGAAATATATACATGCAAAAAAGTATGTGTCTCTTTTGTAGTGTTTCATTTTTCTTTTCTCAGCTACAGATATGTGTGTATTAGAAATTAGATGTAGACAACATTCATATATACTCCTTTCTATGCTTATTCTTTTCATAAGGTAGGGTGGATAGTAGGCCTTCTTTTTTTCTTGCTCATTTTACATTTCCTATGTATAGATATGTATGTTTGTGAAACTAGAGACAAACAACATTCATCCCTATGTGCAAATATGTATCTATGTGAAATTAGATGCATACAACATTCATATATACTAATTGTTATGCCTATTATTTTCATAAGATAATCACGATTTCTATTTGACCTATGGTTTATATCCACTGGGAATGATTGCAAAGTGATAAAATAGTCCATGTTCTTCATGATAAGCCATTGCTGGTTGTTTTTGTATCACTAAACAATGATAGTTATTATTTGTCTAGGCCTCAATAATGATTTGATCAATGTTTCATCTCACACTTAATATACACCTTCCATTGTAACAAACCCTTATTGAGGTTTAGATAGATAACAACTATGCTTCAACAAGAATATTGACTATTTTATTACTTTGTAAACATTGCCACCACAGAGGAACCATATAGCAATTAATGTTGATGTGAACCAGTGTTTAATTTTATTGGCCTTATCTATCGACATGCCAAACACTTTTAATTTAAAATCAAGAAACAACTACTACCTTTATCCCGATCGTAACCTCCCTAACGCCAGAAGGCTCAAAAATTAGGAAAATTCTAAGAAAATTTCACACAAATAGGGGGAAACCACACATCCTACATGTGTGTTCCTAAAGTTACACCAATGGTGGCATCAATATTCCATTTGACACTTAAAATATAGCTTATCATTCCAAGAATGTACCAACAGAATAAACATAGGGATAACTATGTATGAATGCTGTTTGCATCCACTATGACATATATACATATTTGTACATAGGGAAAATATATGGTCCATCATTGTAATTAATGATGGCATCCAAAAAAAAAAACATTATCAAACCTATTCCCAATGTCCAATGGAATCAAACATAAACTATATAACATTAACTATTTTATTCCATTGCAACCATAACCACAAGATGAAAGCCATAAATCAAACAATATTGGTTTGAAAACCAACCCAGATGGAGAAACCCACAAAACACAAAAATTCATAGTTACAAACCCATGTAAAACCATAGCCACAAAATGCGAACCTTAAACCAAACAATATTCAATTTCACAAACAATATAGTCTTTTCTCAACAACAACTTATCAAAATTTGAAACAGTCAAGAGTACCTTAACACAAATCAAATAATATAGCTTGCCACAAACCACAAACCACAAATGAAATAATATCACAAAGGGTTTTTTTGGTATGCACCTCTTCCTGCTTGCTTCAAACAAACCTCTTCCCACTAGCTTTCTCTACACTGCTTTGTTTCTCAAAGCTTGCAAAAAACTACACAACCTAAAAAAAATTATTTCGTTGCAAACATAGCCAGAAAATAGAAGCCATAAAGAGACACCTAGAAAAATTCATAGTAACAAACCCATGCAAAACTATAGCCACAAAATGTGAACCTTGAACCAAACAATATAGTCTTTTCTCAATAGCACCTTATCAAAATTTCAAACAATCAACAATACCTTATCACAAATCAAACAATATAGCCTGCCAAAAATTGTGGACCACAAATGAAACAATATCGCAAGGCATTTTTTTGATATGCACCTCTTCCTGCTAGCTTTCTTGCATAAAATGGGAAAAAAATTTATGATAGGCAACACTTTTCTTTTGCTTTTGCAACCATCGCCCCATGCAAAAAAAAAAAAAAAACCTGTAAACACCTTCACAGAAGCAGCACAAGGTTTGATCTAATTTTCACCCTCACAGAAGCTTACCCTCCTTGCTCACCGCTATGATAGTAGGTATAGCAACGAAATGACACCCAAAAATGCCTTATCAAAATATAGCCTTTTCAAAAGTCCCTTTGCAAAAATGAAATAATGTAGCCTAAACCAGATAACAATAATCAACAATGATTAATGGAGCCAAACATAAAACCCATGCAGAATGATAGCCACAAACCACCAACCATAGATGAAACAATATTTATTTTAACAAACAATATAGGATTTTCTCAACAATGCCCTCTCAAAAATTGAAACAATGCAACCTTTTCAAAAACACTTTATCAAAAATGAGACAATATACCTCAAGCTACATAGCAACAATCAACAAAACCTGCATAGCATGAATAATTTTATTCCATTGAAAATATAGCCACAAAGAAGAAGCGATAAATAGAAACTCAATAGCATCTTTTCAAAAATGAAACAATATAGCCTAAGGTAGAGAACAGTAATCAACAATGTCTAATGGAATCAAACATAAACTGTATAACATTAACTATTTTACTTTGTTGTAACCATAGCCACAAAACAAAAGCCATAAATCAAACAATATTGGTTTCAACAGTGACCCAGATGGAGAAAGCCACAAAACACAAAGATTTGTAGTAACATACCCATGCAAAACCATAGCCACAAAACACAAACCATAAATGATACAAAATTTGTTTTTACAAACAATATAGTATTTTATCAACAAAACCTTATCAAAATTTGAAACAATCAATAGTGTGTTATCAAAGATCAAACAATATATCCTACCACAAATCGTGAACCACAAATAAAACAATATTGCAAAGGGTTTTCCCGATATGCACATCTTTGTAGTTCCTTCAAACACACTTGTTCCCACTAAGTTTCTCCATGCTACCTTATTTCTCAAAGCCTAAAAAATCTACATAACGTTAACAATTTTATTATGTTGCAAACATAGCCACAAGATGGAAGCCATATAGAAAAACCCATAAAAATTCACACTGAAAAAGACATGTAGAAATATACTATTTTCTCAACAAAACCTTCTTGAAAATTGAAGCAATATAGCCTTGTTTGCATCTGCTATGACATACATAGATATCTGTACATATGGCACATACATTTTCCATCACTCTGATTAATAATGTCATTTCCAAGACTTTTGTATTTCTTTTGGAGTCATTGCCCCATGCAAAAAATAGAAAATATCCTCCAACCACCATCACAGAAACTTTACAACAAACGGTCAGACTTGCACCTTCACAGAAGTTCACCCTCTTGCCATCAACATTTACTATAGTATGGTGTCTATGTAGTGGTGGTGGTTGTGCCAACACCTACCATTCAAAATGTCATAAGAGGTGGTTAATGTCTTTGCAATTTTCAATAAGGCATTGTTGGGTGTTCTTCTGTGGCTTTACCTACTTTCAAAGTTGTGAGCTAGGATTGCAAGCTTCTTTGAAGGTTGAAGTTCGAACAGCCTTTCCAACACATGTATCAATATGTATCTATATCTATAAGTTTCCATTCATCTATATATGTATATTGTCTACATCTAATGCCATGGACATACATTTCTACATGTACTTTTTTAGTCTGTATACTTCCAAACAACAAATTCTTACATATGCATCCAATGCATGATGTTGTATTGTATTTTTTGGTATATTTTTTAAGTGTACCTTCTTATTTATTTTTTCCTTTAGCCTCAAGAAGGAGTTGTTGGAATGATAGGTTGTATCTTAAGTGTGATAAAAAAGATTGGTTTCACCATTGATCAAAGTGTTGGACAATGTATGTTCTTTCTTGGGGGTTTGGTGAGAGCCCATGGGGCTCCATGACCCAATATGGTAGGGTGGAGAGCAAGCCTTATTTTGTTGTTTTCCTTTTCATATTTGTTATTTGTTGTTTACCCACACTATAGGTCTTTACATTGGTATTTGCAAGCATTGTATTGTCTTCATCGTTATATATGCATATGTATATGTATTTCTATATATGCATGTACAATCAAATAAGTGTGCAACCAATTAAACGAGTAACAAAGCAACAATAGTGGATAGGAAATCTCTTTTGATGTGACAAGCACTCCAAAGAAAGAAAAGGAAACAAATGTCTAGTCAACAAAAATTATAACAAAAATCCAAAGTCACAATTAGGCATGGCTATTTGGAATTCAAGGTAGTATGACAATTATCTCTAGAGAGTCTTGCACAATAGGGGAAATCACATACAAATCTAACAATAATAGCTTGCACTCACCTTCAAAGTTAATTCTTGCAACTTTGACTATTATTGTTTTAACCCTTGTTTCTAAATTATAGGTTTGAGTTTTAATAAGAATAGTGAAAACAAATATATGAATATTGTCTACATCTAATTCCATATACATACATTTCTACTTGTACTTCTTTAGTATGTATATTTCCAAATAGAAAATTCCTACATATGCATTCAATGCATGATGCTGGGTTGTATTTGTTGGAATATTTGTTAAGTGCACCTTTTTAGTTATTATTTATTTCAGCCTCAAAAAAGGAGTTGTTGGAATGATAGGTTTTATATTAAGTGTGATAAGAAAGATTGCTTTCACCATTGATCAAAGTGGTGGATAATATATGTTGTTGCTCGGGGGTTTAGTGAGAGCCCATGGGGCTCGATGACCCAATATGGTACAGTGGAGAGCAAACCTTGTTTTGTTGTGTTTCATTTCATATTTGTTATTTGTTGTTTAGATGCATTGTGGGCCTTTACGTTGGTGTTTTCAAGCACTTTATTGTCTTCATCGCAATGTATGCATATGTATATGTATATGTATATGTGCATGAGAAATTAAAAAACTATAGGTTTTTTACATGCAAGATGTACAATGAAGTAAAGCATGATATATATATGCATCAAATACATGATGTTGGTTGTGATAGCTTGGCTATTATTCCTTTGAGCCTCAGAAAAGGATTTGTTAGAATGATAGGTTTTATATTGACTGTGATAAGCAATATTGATTTTACCATTGATCATAGTGGTGGACAATGTGTGTTCTTGCTCGGGCGTTTGGTGAGATCCCATGGAGCTCCATGACCCAATATTCTAGGGTCATGAGAATGCCTTGTTTTTCTTTGTTTCATTTTATATTTTATATTTTTTGTTTAGCTACACCATGAGTTTTTAAGTTGGTGTTTGCAAGCACATTCTTGTCTCCATCATAGTATATGTATATGGATATGTACAAGATCATGATGGGTAAAAGAGTGGCAATATGATGGGTATGTGGCTGATGACTATTTTTTAACCCAAAATTGATGAAATGAAAAGGGTTTTTAAAGGAGATTCTTAGCTTTCCACTGATATAAATTATGATTTACTTTGAATTTAATAAGTAATTATTATTCATTTTCTATTCAAATTACGACTAAAGTCTTGATTGATAGGCTAATTGAAAAAAATCTATAGCTTTCAAATGGTGTCATTTTTTGAATCCAAAACACGTGTCACATTCTATGCTTCACATACTATAGGATTAAAAAAAGAAAAATTGAATTTCATGAAGTTTTGACCAAGTTAAGGTGGTCAGACATACAAGTTTTTATATTTTTTAAAAAGTTGTAATAAAAAATTCATAATTAATTATTTACTTAGAAAAAAATTACAAAAAAAATGCATCACATCGGGGCATGAGTCCTCTACTTATATCTAAAATCTTATAAAAAAAATATTATCATTTTCTTGTGGTTAGGGTGGTCAGACAAACACCTACTTCTTATTTTTTCCCTGAAATTTAAGTACCACTAAATTGAAATTTCAAATTTTCACCAAATAGATTATTTTTTAAACAAACCTAGTAGTTTAGAAACTACATTCAATTTGGTACAAATTCTATTCTTACATATTTTGGAAATAATATAGATACCTTATTCAAAATTTTACATCAAGTTGCCTAACTCTGATTTTTTTGAATTTTTTGCCACTTAAGGGCCTTTTTTTTTCATGATAATCCTGTACATACCCATATGTATATGTATATGTATATGTATATATGCATGTACATTCAAAAACATGAATTTTTTTAGATGGAGGGTGTCATGAAGGAAGGCATGATGCATAACCATAGGCAGCAACAAAGGTACACTCTTCTTTAAAGGGTGCACCGTACCTTCCATTTATTACACTCTACATCAAAAATACATTGCATATGCATAGATACATTTGCAAATATATTTCTATATATGTATGCTTTGGTTTTTGTTGCTAAGTCGCTATTGGAGAAAGAATCTATGTACATGCGGGTTTTTTATTTTCTTATATTTTTTCCCCTGGTCCATGGTTTTATATTTCCAAGTAGCAAATCCCTACATATGCATCCAATGAATGATGCTGATTGTGACGCCTTGACTATTATTCCTTCCAAGCTCAAAAAAATAACTATTAGAATGAAAGGCTCTATATTGGGTGTAATAAGCAACATTGGTTTCACCATTGATCATACTAGTGGACACTATATATTCTTTCTTAGGGGTTTGGTAAGAGCCCATGCGGCTCCATGACCCAATATGGTAGGGTGGAGAGAAAGCATTCGTTTGGTCTATTTCATTTTGTATTACCTATCCGTTCATTGGTTGCATTGTTTCTTTTTTATTTGGGGTACACATGGTTTTATATTTCTAAGTAGCAAATCCCTACATATGCATCCAATGAATCATGGTGGTTGTGACAACTTAGATATTATTCCTTTCTGCCTTAGAAAAGGATCTATTAGAATGATAGGTTCTATATTGGCTATGATTTAAGCAACATTGATTTCACCATTGATCATAGTGGTGGACAATGTGTGTTCTTTCTTGGGGGTTTTGTGAGAGCCCATGGGGCTCCATGACCCAATATGGTAGGGTGGTGAGCATTCCTTGTTTTTTTCTATTTCATTTTATATTTTATATTTGTTGTTTAGTTGCACTGCAAGTTGTTGAGTTGGTGTTTGCAAGCACATTCTTGTCTTCATCATACTATATGTATATGTATATGTATATATGCATGTGCAATAAAAAATGTGAAGTTATTTTAGATGGAGGGTATAATGAAGGAGGCATGATGCACAACCATAGGTAGTAGCAACAATACACTCTTCTTTAAAGAGTACATCATACCTTCCATTCATGACACTCTCCATCAAATATACATTGCATATGCATAGATACATTTGCAAATACATTTCCATATATGTATGCTTTGGTTGTTGTCAATCAATCACTATTGGAAAATTATTTCTGTACATGCAGGTTTTTTATTTTCTATTTATTTTTTCTCACCATGGTTTTATATTTCCAAGTAGAAAATCCCTACATATGCATCCAATGCATGATTCTAAATATGATGGATGGGCTATTATTCCTTTCAGGCTCAAAAAATAACTGTTGGAATGAAAGTTTCTATATTGGGCGTAATGAGCAACATTGGTTTCACTATTGATCATATTGGTGAAGAATGTATGTTCTTGCTCAGGGGTTTGGTGAGAGCCCATGGGGCTCCATGACCTAATATGGTAGGATGGAGAGCAGGAGTTCCTTTGGTCTGTTTCATTTTTTACTAACTATCTATTCATTGGTTGCATTGTTGCTTTTTTAGTTGGAGTTTGAAAGCACTTTTAAAAACATTGTATATGGATAGATACATTTACGTATACATATACATATATGTATGCTTTGGTTGTTTTCCATAAGGCATTGTTGAAAAAAAGAATTGTTGCGTGTGTGGGTTTTCCTTTCTTTGTGCATGGCTTTGTTATTGTGGATTCTTTTGTTTTATGAGTTTTCTATCTAGGCCACTAATGAAACCAATATTGTTTCTTTTATGGCTTCCATTTTTTGGCAATGGTTGGAACACAGTAAAATAGTTAATGTTATATAGTTTATATTTTTTTCCATAGGGTGTTATTGAGTGTTGCTATCTACCTTTGGCTATTTTGTTGCATATTCAATTAGCTTGACCCCTTTACTTATGCCATTTCCCTTTAAGTTAGTGTTTGAAAGAATTTTATTATTTTCCTCATATTATTATTGTAGGGTCCTTAGCCTTGTTTAAGTTCCAACACTCCATCAAGTGTGGATCGTAAAAGGGAAACAAAATGCCAAAGAAACTAACTTTATTATGTGTACCATAGAGACCAAATTTGTGTAGGTCAGCAAGCCAAGTACATGTAGCAAAAGAGGCACTCTAGACCAACCTAACTTGGCCCTGCATGTCCAAATAGGCACACCACAATTGCAACCAAGCTCACTGGCAGAAATTCAAGACTACTGTAGCCCTGCAACCCCCATCACTTTCCAGCTTCTGCAAAACCATCACAATGAAGTCACCTCCATAATAGTTGGTTCTACACTACCAAAAATCATTTCTGAGCATGGCTTTCCATCCACATCATCAACCACCCACCACTCAAGTAGCATGTTTGGTGACTCTTTTCACACTACAATGTAGTCCTTTCGTTGGCGCATCGATGCTTTATTTGATTTTAAAACTTATAGTGTTTGCAAGGAAAGCTATCTCGACATCAGAGTCTAAGCATCCAACAGAGGTGTCATATGTTTGCATTGTGATTTTGGAAAGGGTGTCCATAGATTTAGTTTAATGAACAATATGGATCCAGGCCCATAGCCACTCATCCTTGCAAAGATTACTCATGTTGAAGAAATACTTATAGCTAGAGTTGCTCCAGTTTTGAAAGTAACCCATGCTAGAGGATGTTAATAGAATTATAGTGGCCATACTATAAGCTTCCCTCAAGACATCATGACCATTGCAACTTTGTTACCGCGTTGTCTACATGATCTTGAAGTGGTGATTGTGTAAAGAACTAGCATTCAGGGGACAAACTATGATTGTTATGTTGACAAACATAATGTCATGGCCGCATTAATATACAAAATTAAGAATGACCCATATTATAGTGATGTTGCAATAGATTGTGATGCTTTAAATTTATTTCTTGCTATAAGTATTGATATCTCTGATCTTCTACACACAATGAAAGAATCAACATATAACACAACTGAACTAATGGCAACTCTAGAAAGTGTTTTTGATGAGGAAGCTAAGCTTGAGGACTCGTCATCATTTATTCCATTGATGCCCAACCCTCCTCAGGAATTGCAGGAAAATAGAGATGCCTTACAAGTTAAAGACATTAATCAAAATAATTTTCCTTGGCCTGAGATAAATTCTAGCCCTATAAATGAATATAATATACAAGGGTTATTAAGCATGGCTTTTCAAATCTTGTTCCCCACTGGCACAACAATGCCCTTGCAATTGAGAACCATACAAATTCACTTACATCAATATGCATTGCACTTGATGAGATACTATGATAATAGATTTGGGAGGCTTGTCAGATTTAGATATTACCTTTATAATTTGGTAATGAGACATTGAAGCCAACAATCAACTTCATTTTTTTATGAAAACAAACTTGGAGGAAAGGATCTAAAAGTTCGTTGTTGCTTTGAAAAAATTGCTTCATGAGACACTAGACACCTAGATAGTGAACCAACTGATTCGCTTTGGTACATCTTTGTGAGGAACATGTTCTTATTGGGGCAAGTGTCATCAAGAGCTTGTGGTGATGATCCACCAGCTTGGTACACTAACTCTTTTCTTCACTTTGAGCTCCAAAGACACAAAATGGCCTAATTTGCATAGGGTAATTCATCCTCATACCAAATTGCATATGCCATACTCCTAAAGATGCTTCACAGACAATTTTGTACAAAACCCACACATAACAGCCTTGCACATGCACTTGTGATTCACCATTTTCTGTGAAGAGCTTATTAAGAGGCTTTTCTACACAAAGGACCACTGGTATAGGTATGAGTGGCAACATTATGGATCAACACATGTCCATGATTTCTTGTGGCTCCCAGATGCCCCAAATATGGACATACTTGACTGGTCCAACCCATATGAGCTTCAACAGGAAAAAAACTTCTTTGATCTCTATGTTTTAGCATGGAACCTTCATTCCCCAAATCAACTAATATCAAGGATCCACCACTCAGCTTTGGAGGACATGTGCTTGCTTAATAGTATGCAAATCTCTAGGATGGATCCAATGGTGGATTATGAATAGATATTGAACACAGTGCAAAGGCATACCAAGTGTGCTCAATACACTTGCTTTAGAAGAAAAGGCCACCAATTACAATGTCACTACAAAGCTCCGTGGAATACACAACCATCATCGAAATTGGTAATTGATAGTGAATTGAACAAATCGTATAAGCCAACAATAAGTGATGAGCATGCTAATATCCACAACCTAGAGATGCTTGCAATTTGGTGAGCAAACCTTGATTTCCAAAAGTGTCTAGACAAATTGTACTGAACTACATTTCCAAATATGCATCAAAGTTTGAAAACAAATTTGAAAGCTATATTGATATCTTGGAGAGGCTTGCAAATACAAATTCATCTGGGGATAAAGCATTCCTTGCCTACCAAAAATTCATGATGAACTTGGTTGCAAATAGTGACATTGGTGCACATTAAACATGCCATATGCTAAAAAAATTTCCCCTTGTCATCTCAAGCTGACATTTCTTCTCTTTAAACGTCACCAGGCAGAAATTTCATCATTTGAAAATAGTTGTTAGTTGTGATGAGCTTGCAAGGGGTTATATTCATTGCTACATGCAAAGATCAACTAAAATGGAGACAATATCCCTTATTCAATCTACACAACTATATACATATCAAAAAATTGTAAAGGTGCAAGCTGGTGTGCTCGACCATATCTTTCTACCATCATTGTTTACCTACTTTTCAAGACTACCCCCTTAGAGAAAAGTGATACATTTGAAAAATTTTGTTGGTCAAAATTGCTACTATACAAGCCTTTCTGTAATGTCGAGGAAGACATAAGCCTCACAAGAGAAAGAAAAACATAGAATTAGAGGCTATTTTATGTTGCTAGCTACGATGCTTGGCATGTGAATAAATTTATTGCTCCCCATACTAATGAAGAAGATGCTGATAGTGATACGAATAGCACATAGTCTTCGCCTCCCATAGATGAATATGAATGGGAGTTGTTTTTTCAACTTCATGCTACAAACAGGGTTTGTTTTTACTAGCTACAACTATTTGCTTTTCAAATTTAATTAAAAAAAATTGCAAAAAATTTACAATTAAAAAAGAATAAAATCATACTACTGCACTAGTATGGCTGTACGACCCACTTGCTAAAAATAATTTTCCTCTGAGAGCAACTTTGTCCAAATTTGATGATTTGGCAGTCGATCTTGAGGTTTTTGGGCCTCTCAAATGCAATGACAGGGTTTTTTTGGGCTCAAAATGCTCCAAAAATCTGGTTACCATTTTGATCTGGCAACCAACATCAATCTTCAAACCCTTACAGATTTGTCCTCCAATGTCCAAATGGGACCAAAAAAGAGTCAAAATTGACTTTCTCAAATGATCCAAATGCAATGGTGAGCTCAGATCTAATGCAACAAGCTCCCTAAATGCACCTGGAATACAAAGCCAAAAATGGAACCCCTCTAGAATCTAGTATTTCTATCACACAAATACAAGATTGAACTCAAGATCTACCAAAATACTAACCAAAGGCACTCAACAAGCTTTGATACCATGTAAGATTTGGCCATGAAGATAGCCATAGAAGATCTAAAGTCCTATGAAAAGCAAAAAATACTCAAAAGATCAACATGACAATAATAAACTATATTATTATCAATGAATGGAAAAGGAGTCAATGTAGTTTTGTTGTGTATACAATGAGAGAGACCTCTTGGTTATATAGCCAACGCGATATGCAAGATTTCATAGGATTATGACAAGCGTCTTAATCATATGACATGAGACAACTTGACATAACTACCTACATCACATGCGTTAGTTGTCAAGAGATAAGATAATAACTAATGACAGCTAACACCTTCTAGAAATAATCTTAGGACCTAAGTAAACTTAACATGTGAATATGTCCACTAAGCCCATAGTAAGTGGAATAACTATGTACAAGAAATTTATTCACACCAACACATAGAACCTGTAACAAGTCATACTTTTTCCTAAAGCATGAAATTGAAAATAGAGACTAGCTGGAAAGAAATAGAGGTAGCAACAACAAATGAACCAACTCAAAAAATAACCCAATGGGGAGCCTAGGAAGAACAACACTATAAATTTCCTTCAATAACACCCCACCTTAATAGGAGAATAAATAAAATCTGAGTTGAAGGAAGAAAACCCCTAGCAACCATTGAAGCTTTGATAGCAAAGGAGAATTTGAGAAAGAGGAAAAACTCAAGCCAAGGTAACAAGAACAATCTTCATGGAGAAAGGAAACACCCTCACCTCAAAAGGGGGAGCCAGAGAGAAATCCAACGTAGAAGACCCAATAACACTTGCAAGTCTAAGAGAGGATAGTTGTAGCTCACCTCAAAGATGCTAAACCCTCCAAAGACTAACAAAGGGTTCAAACGCTAGCACAAACGAAAGAAAAAAACCATCCCCAAAAGGAGAAACCAAACAAAGGTCCAACCAAGGCCAAGATCCAACATAAGGTCATGAGAGCACCCATGTGGAGATGAAGGTCAACAGCATATCTCTACAAAAACCTGTAAACAAGGCAACAATGATAGCACCTTACAACTTAATAACACCAACAATCACCAAGGCTTGTAAAAAAATATTAGAGCTCACAACCTAACTCTAGTAATAACCAATAAACCAGAAGAAGAACACCTACTTCATGGACAAATAACCCATAATCACCAAAGAAAAGGGGGAAGAGTCTTGTAGCCACAACATAATGTTGAACATGGAGAAGAATAAACTTCCACATAGACAACAAATAGAAACTCGAATAAATAAACAACCTTCTAAAATAAACTTGGCAAGAGATAAGACATATACTCCCCTAGTAGCCAAAAGGTCCCACAAGGAACGTGGGCCAAAAGGTCCCAAATGGACAAGACGCAAACATCTACAAGAAGTGCTTCAGAACATGACACCATTGATTTGTAGAAACTAGGTAGAACCAAGATCCATCAGACCACCCATGAGAACTGATGAAGAAAGAACACCCACAAGAATGCATAAAGCACTTTGTAACCCTCACCAATGGAGTAGAAGAACATAAAAATAAGTGGACTTACACAACTTCAAGCCACCAACGAGCTTCCAAGAAGACAAAAATATTAGGAAAATAACACAAAATAGCAATAGCAACACCCACCAAGCACTCCAAAGCATTCCCAACTAGAGTCAGTCATCTGAGAAAAGAAGAGGTGAAAAGTAACAAAGCACCAACGCTAACCAAATAGATTCCACACAACTGTGGATAGGGGAAGACAACATAGAAGCAATTTGGCAAGAAAGAGGCTACAAATTCCTTCCCCACACACCCGACACTAATAGAACAACCCCCACAGGCAAGAAAAACTTTAAAAAACTCCAAACACTACAAACCCAGGTCGTGGTAGGCAAAGAACAAGCCTATAACACAACAACATGCACATCAAAATAGTAGGGATGGCACAAAAAAAACACAAGAGTTACATGCCACAAAACCACTAACCACCCACCATTTGGTGAGGCGCGCCTCTTCCCACTCTATAATAATTTAATTTAATACAATAATAATCATAAAATAATAATACATATTTAATTACATTATAAATATTTATAATAAGTATAATAATAAATATATCATATAATAATATATAATAATAATTAATTATTTTATTTATTTACTTAATTACTTTACAATTATTTTATTTTAATTTAAATTAACATAAATATATTTTTTATTTTTTTTAAAACATTTATAGAGACATTAAAATTTATAAATACATTAGTAAGCATATAATAAAATAATAATTATATAATAACACATAATTATTTTAGTATAATAATAATATTCTATGAACAAAATAGAAAAATATAATGTTATAATATAATAATTTAATTTAATACAATAATAATTATAAAATAATAATACAAATTTAATTACATTATAAATATTTATATTAAATATAATTATAAATGATTATCTAATTTATTTAATTTTTTATTTATTTAATTAATTTATGATTATTTTATTCCAAATGAAAATTATGTAAGAACTATTTTATTTATATAAAATAATTTTATTTTAGTTTAAACTGAGATATATTTTTTTATGGATACTTAAATATTATTTTTTATTTTAGTTTTCTAAAATATATATGTTGAAGTAGCAAAATTTTTGAACACATATAATTTCTATAATGTTATGCATCGTCTAATGGTTTTTTTTATATTATGATGCCTTTTTGAACATGTGACACATTTTTAGGTTTTTTCCAATTTCTATAATGTTATGCATTGTATCACGGATTTTTATATTATGTTGTCTTTTTCACGCGTGCATCCATAACCTACATACGCGTCCACCCATAACCTACATAGTAACTCCTAGTATTTTGTTATTGTAGGATTCTTTCCTTTCATATGACACATTTTTAGGGTTTTTCGGATTTCTATAATGTTATGCATTGTACGGGGGATATTTTATATTATTTTTCCTTTTTTAAGGGGAACAACTGTGTCCACCCATAACCTACATAGTAACTCTTAGTATTTCGTTATTGTAGGACTCTTTCCTTTCACGTGACACATTTTCAGTGTTTTTCCTATTCACACATTCTATTTATACCATCCATCTTCTTTGTTTACTATTGGCTTTTGAGTTACCTCAAATATCCAGTTGTGTAAATCTTGTAAGTTTTTAAGTTCAAACTCTTAGTATTTCGTTATTGTAGGACTCTTTCCTTTCATGTAGGGTTTTTCCTATTCACACATTCTATTTATACCATCCATCTTCTTTGTTTACTATTGGCTTTTGAGTTACCTGGAATACCCAGTTGTGTAAATCTTGTAAGTTTTTAAATTCAAGGCCCCGCCGCGAAGATCTGTATCTCTTGGAGGTAAACAATTTGGATCATTTTATTAAAAGAATCTAGATTTTCCTTTTGAGGTGACGCTATGTTGTTGTTTACTACAATAGAATAAGTTGTTTATTTATTTTCTATTTTTTTCAGATTCCAGATTGATAAGATCTGTTAGTGTTTTGGATAGTACAAACAGTATACATGTTCACAAAAGACATGGGCAATTGCAGAGCAAAATTGATATGGGATTCCATTTTAATAAGATAATATAAACAGCCATGGATGACTTAATAAGGAAATACAATTAAGGGACCCAAAAAGCCAAGAAGATTGAATACAATAGAACATCAAATCTCATAAAATCTAAAGGCATGAGCTACAGCTTAGTGGCATGAACTTTCTCACATTTGAGATAAACTAAGAAACATCTGAGAATATTTTTAGCTCTCCAATATCTATATCTATAGAAATCATATATCTGGCATGACTCTCTCTTGACTGACATGGCCTATCTTTATGTGTTTGATGAGCTTTGCTTGTGGTGGAGATCTGAGCATTTGGGGGGGATTATATTTGGGTAATTCAGGAAAGAGAGGGTTGTGCCAGCCATATAATTTGTATAGAAGCAGATGTCAAGGAGCTGAAATATTCTCAGATGTTTCAAGTTTACTCAAATGTGAAAAACTGTTTGTTCATGCTGCTAAGTTGTAGCACATGCCCTTATATTTCCTGAGATTTGGTGTTCTATTGTATGTGTTCTTCTTGGCTTTTAGGGTCCCTTAATTATATTTCCATTTGTCCTTTTCTGTATTAAGTCATCCATGGATGTCTATATTATCTTATTAAAATGGATCTAGAAGGCCTTCTTTGGACGAAATAAACCAGATTACAAATGAGCTGGCAATCTTATGGTTCGGCAGAAGGCAAGAATGTCGCCACAAGGAGAGAGAAATGCAAGAAGGAACGATCGCATGTAATTAGTGTTTACTGAATGGTCGGGTAGGGTTTTATGAATTTTATGAAAGCACTTTTAAATATTCTGGGTTGTCTTGCAAATTATGTGTTTTATGAATAAGTTCGGGATAAATTTTTGAACAGTATGTATTCAGGAAAAACAGTGAATAGCGGAGCTTTGGAAATTCATGGGTAGATCCATCAGAAATAAAAACATTTGAGTTATTTGCTTTACATTCCGATAAAGGAGGCTGTTGTAACGTTTTTCTTGTGTTCAACAATTATTTTAAATGCAACGAATTTGGTGGTAATAGCATTATGTTTTCATATTTAAATGTCTACCCATGAATTCACTTTTTCTTGTTGCACATTAATACATACTGTTAGAAATTTACCAGAATCTTATTCATAGAATACATAACTTGCAGTTGAAATCCCGATAGAGAAAAGGCTGGTGGATAAGAGATATATTTAGAATGCACGATCGCCTCCATGACTTGGGAAGAAAAATGGCGGACAAAGCGGTCGCTCCTCGGTTGTGGCAGTCAGAGCATCTCAGATCTATGGTGTGCTGCAAGTCAAATCAAGGCCTAGGTAGTTTGTTCCAAATTATTATTTTTATAGCAGGAATGAGATGTTTTTTATTTGATTGTATGAATTTTAATTTAATTCTTAGGATAAATCTTATAATCAAAATGTACATTTAAAATAATAATTGTATTTTGGATGTCAATTTTGAATTCCAAGACAGTTTTAAGTTAAGATGGCTGATTTCTGCCATTGTGCCGGATTGCAAAACATTCCAGATTAAATAAAAGTAAAAATCGTCTGGAAGAATTAGTTATAATTGACGCACCCCTTGAGTCAGGCATTGAAGAGACATCTTTGTCCAAATCACTCGCAAAACTCAGCAATCTTAAAACTCTGAGATTTGAACGAATCTGTCTAGAATTTCTATCATGTTATAACCGTCTAAAATAAAAACATTTGAATTATTCCCTTTACATCCCCATAAAGGAGGCTGTTGACATGCCTGCAATAACGTTTTTGCTTTTGTTGCACTTTAATTTAATTGTTGCACAAAAGCAAAGACATTATCGCAGGCCTGTCAACAGCCTCTTTTATTGGGATGTAAAGAAAATAACTCAAATTTTAGGGTTTAGGGTTTCGAAATAAAAACAAAGGAAACAACAAACTTATAAAACCATAGCGCTGTAGCTCAGCAGTAATCTGGTTTGTTTGGTCGAAGGAATGCCTTTTGGTAAAGATAAAAATGTTTTCCATAAGAGGGAAGAGTCCTACAATAATGGAATACTTAGTGAATTGTTGGCGTACTTCCTTCTACTTTCCTTTTGATGTATCTAGACTATTCTGGTTTTGAAGCATATTCTGGAAGTTTCTCCCGTAGCTTGGTAATGAGCTCTGTTTTGCAAATGCATTAGTTTTTGGATACTCTGTTTTTGAAAAACGAATGAAGGCATGAATGTAAGAGCACTGGAAGCTCTGTAAACAAAAGGCATTAATAAAAATTTCGATCTGTTATGGGTTCGGAATGGACAACGAAATTAGTTTGATTTAATGGAGAAACTTTCCAAGAGGTAAATATTGAGAGAAATTGAGAGGTAATGATTTCAAGAATTTTCAAGATTGAAATTTTCTAGTATTTTTATTTAAATTTGACTTTCAAATTTAAAATTGTTATGTAAGATTTATTTTTTAATATTGTTTAATGTAATTGTTAAAGATGGTTTTTGTCAATTAAAATAAGATAATAGTATAAAATTATTATTGATTGTTCAACTATTAAAATATGTGATGTTTAAATTGAATATTATAAAGTGGATAAGTTAAAAGAATAATGAATCCGAGAATTTTAAGATTGAAATTTGTTATCTTTGGAATTAAAAACCGTCTCTTAAATTTAATCACGGAATTAGAAACCATGGCAAAGGTCTGTTGACAGGTGTACAAATCAGTTACTGTTATCCAATGGGAACGATGAACAGAGATATGTAGCAATGCTTTTGGCCGAAAGGCCCCAATCTTTCCGTGTGAGCGGCTGGTTGAAAAGTTCGTGAATTTCTGTGGAGGCTTGCCCATCTCACTCAATATTTTGGGCATCCATGTTTGTGGAAAGGATGGGAATTATTGGAACTTGGAATTGGAGAAAGTTAAAAAATTCCTGCCTAATTATGTTATGCAATTTTTGAGCACGATGGGAAAGAGTTCCTTCCGTTGGATTTAAAAGAAGGAAGATAAAAACATAGAAACACAAATTGATAGCAGATTTAAAATCATTCGATTAAACACTATTATAGAGCAGGTACAGAATGCAAAACAAGCAATAGAAACAGCAGCCATGTAATTTTATATTAATGAAAATTCTGTTTTCCTTTCACAGAGCTTCGGCTCTTACATCATCATCATTCACCTCATTACAAACTTCTAATATATTCTTCTGCTCTTTGACAGCTATCTCCTTCTTCTCTTGTACACTAAAACATAGAAACCAAATATAAAACCTAAAAAGCAACTTCTAGAGACTAAGGCATAAACATAAAATAATCTATTTTGATGCAACCACAAAGCATGTGAGGCCTACATGGGAGTTAATGCAAATTCCCTTCATATCATTTCCAGAAAACTAGCATTATAAGCTGGCTTTAATGCTTGGATCAATTTGTGATCCAATGCAGATACGGTGGCTGATTGTCTTCAATGCTGAGATATCCTGTAGATATGCAGCATGCTGATCAGGTATAGCTGGATAAATTAATGAGGCAGATGAGATTATATTCCTAACACTCCCCCTTAATCTCAACCGCGAACATTCATCTCAAGAAAAATTCTAGAACATCCACCTTCTTAAAAAGTTCCGACGCATCCAAAGTTCCAGCGCATCAACCTGTTCAAAAGTTTCTTGTGCATCTACCTTCCTTTCCAGAATTCTGAAATTGCATCCATCTTTATTTCTGGAGCTTTCATTTTTAGATTTCATACATTCCTTACAAAATGCTGTGGCATTTGACCATCTTCAATTGACTTTTTATGACCTCATACAACCGGTATTCTCTTGATATTTTCTGGTCTTTTTATGAACTCCTCTTTCTTGCTTTACTCTTGTTCTTGTATAAAAAGAATTGAGAGCTGTGTTGCTGTGTCTTTTTCCTGATCTTTTTATAGTAGACTTTTGATGCTCTATCTTCTTCCTTACACCATGTTCTTGCTTGTAGCAGAGCTGCATTGCTCTCTTTCTATTTTTTTTTTGTCTGTGACTTGGATCCTCTTGGTTGTTTCTACAACAATCTCCTTCGATCATGGCAGCATCTTCAACTGATTTACATCAACCTACATTTCTCATTCCGCTTGGCAGCAACTTCATTTTTGCTGACCTCTTTTACTGATGATACGACATCAACAATGTGATTTCTGTGTGTTGTTGCATAAAATCTATTCAACTGACTTCTGTCCTTTTCTATTTCTTTCTTTTCTTTTGAACTTAATCTTGAGCCATTTGAAAATTTTGGAGCTAAATTTCTAGAGAAATTTCTTTCCGAAGCAAAACTTTCGACGCATCACAGCTTTCTATGTTATTGCTCTAAATATTCCGAAGCAACTATTATGTTGAAAGTTTCCAGAGCTTCTTTCTTTTTCCTTTTTATTGATGCTTCAACATCTACAATCCCTTTATTTTAATTGATTGTTTCTCCAACAACTACTGCTGTATCAAACTTTGAATTTTGCAATGGTAGCTTCAACTACTTCTCTGAATCTTTGAATCTCCTTGCATATGACCCCTTGCATACGGGGCATCCAACACTCAAACTTGGAAGCTCTTGTGGCTTCTTTTTGCACTTCTATGCTTTTTGTTTGCAACCATGTTTTCTTCTTTTTACCTTTTCAAATCTTTCAAACCATTTTCAACTCTCAATAATGATGTCGTTTATTTGGCATTTTTCAGCCGCTTCAACAGTTTTTCCAACTCTTTGTTTCAAAAAATCAACATGGAACTTTCAATATCTTCATAATTTGAAAATGGCTCATTAGACAACAATTTCTTTTGACTCAAAACACTTGTTATTTCTTTTGAAAATTCATACCTTTTATGATTGTTATTAATTTTTACATATTAAAATTTGTACAATTGTTTGAACATACCTGTAAGCTTCTTCCAACTTGGTCCATAGACCCATCCACAATCCATTCTTATGCAATATGTCATTAATTCAATCTTCCAATCTTTGTTCAAACACAATTTCTCACAGTGATTCTTTAATCCACATATACTGCAAGGATGCAAATTCCAACACTTATCCTTAGTGTGACCTTTTCTGTGGCAATGTGTACACTCAACACTCTTCATTTCTCAAACAAATTTACCTACTCTTGTAGGATCATTCCCTTTTCCTGGGATATATCCGAGACTTTCATACTTTGGCCTCATTGTTGGCTCAATTGGATGTCTCATTCCTTGTTCTTGTTTTTATAATCCTTCTCCTTTCTATCCCATTCTTTTCATAATTTTCATACCAACATTGTCATCAAAACAAATAGAATTTGTATAATCAAATTCAAATCCATTAACATGTTCATCTTCATCAATACATTCTTCTTCACAAACAATTTCAGCAAACTTACACTTGCCATTTGATTGATCAAAACACAAATCATTTGTATCACATGAAATGTCACACACAACTGGCTTTATCTTCAAACAATAATTTTCTTGCTGCAATTTTTATATTTCTTTCTTTTGAAAATCATTTTCTTCTTCTATTATTTTTAGATTTTGTTCCAAATCTTCAACAAACTTTAACTTGTTTTGTATTTTCCTTTTTTCTTTTTCAAAAAATTTTAATTTCTCTTCCAATTTTGTATTTTTCTTTTTAAGTTCATCCAATTCTTTACTAAAAGCATCATTTTCACATATGATTTCATAATTCTCTTTTACTCTTTCTTTCAACCTTACTACCAATTCTGAATTGCATTTCTTAACATTTAACATTTCTTCTTCTAAAACATCTTTTGCAATTACTAAATTATCATTCTCCTTTTTAACTCTTTTTCCTACTTTTCTCATCTGTAACAAATAATTTCAACTTACCTATCTTGATTTCGTTATAGAGACTTATCTTTCAGCGGCTTCACATGCCTTCACTCTATTTCTTCACAATTTCCTTTGACTGATTAAATTCTCCAACAACTATAGTTGTGCTTACAATGTCAACGAAGTCTCTTCTTCTTTAACAATTGGCTGTTATCTATCTTCATAGATCTGAGATCCTCATTGCAATGGCTTTTTTTACTTCTATTCTTCCTCTAACAACAATCTCATCTCTTTTCTTTGATGAAAAGGCAAAGAGAATAAAAATAGGGGAAAAACAAACTACCCCAAACTTGCTGTACAACAATATAGAATTTTCATTCAACTTGACTCCTTTGAAAAAAAAATAAGAATAGGTTTACCAACTATGACTGCTTTTAGAATGTCTCCTCCAATATTTATTCAAGGACTTTGATAACCTTTGTGTTTCCTGCAAACATTGATGGCTTAAAACAGTAGGGCTTTTCTGAATCTGCATCCTCCCCTTTGTAATTCCTCTTTTTAGTAATATCTCCTCTAGGTGGTTGTGTGGCTTCCTTCTCCTCCAATATGCAGCTCTTTTCCTAAGTTTCTTTATACACCTTTCAGTTGCATTTTCATCTTCTTAGCAGCAGCCTACAATGGCCTTCAATCATTTTCTCAAATGGCTTCTCCACAAGGCACTTAAATCTCTATCTTGAGAGGCTCTCTTACATTTAGGGTGATGATTTTCTTTTTGTAACCTTGGCCCTTTCTAAGGAAATCTCTTTGCTTTTGTTACTTCTAGCACTTAAAAATTCACCTCTTCTCGGACGGCTTAAAACCTATGAACCTTTTCCAAACTCCCATACAACTTCAAAAACATGAACAACGATCAAAGTGTCTTTGATGGCTTCCTTCAATCCTTTCCTCTAGTTGACTCCTTTTTTTTATGTCTTTATTTTTTCAATTCTAATACAATCCTTCAAAGAAAAAAAATTGGACCCTTGGTTGCACCTTTTTCTTTTGAAATAGACTAAAATCTTGCTTGGTGCCTTCCAACCATTAAAGTAGTGTCAACCTCTTCTACACTAAACCAAATGGCTTATTTGGATTATCGTGGCTTCAAATACCCTTTTGTGGTTCCTTTAACCTAATATCTATCGCTTAACATTTTAACTGGAAACAATGATAAGCTACGACTTGGGTATTTTTTAAAGCCTTTAAATTTTGTGCCCACTTCCTTGGTGCCTCCTTTGGCAGTGGCTTGTATATAGATATAACAATCTCTATTAATCTCCACAAACAACAACTCTTCTGATAGATTGTTTAGGCTATCGAAACTCATCAAGTCCTTTTCTTCAACGACTTCTCAATTTGATAGTGAACAAATCACACAATGATGGATGGCATCAATGTGGTGATCTTCATGAAGAACCTTTCTTCCATCGCTTAAGCAAACACCTTGGCCATCAACCCCTGCACTGACATAGACATATTACAAGCTTTCTCTCCTCCATTGATTCACTTAGATGAATCTTGTGTTGACCTCTCTTTCCACTCCTTATAAAAATCATGATCTTATGCTCCTCCTATTTGGTAGGTGACAAATCAACTCGAGGAAGCTATTTCATTCACATGACCCTTCTATATGCAATAGAAAAATTCTTCAAGATTGGCTCCTCACAAAAACTCTATAATTTTGTACAGGTTCAACATATTATATTATATTTTTATCTGCAACAGATTCTATCAACAATCTCCAATAAATCTGCAATTCATTTGATAACAACTTGACTTTAGCTAGACAACAACAAATGCATAACATTGATCTTCTAAGACTTCTACAACTCTTTTCTTTAACTGCAATTTCTTCTTCAATGTCAACATTGAAGACTTATCTCTCCACCAACAATCTTCTTTGACAAGTTTCTACTCACCACATCTTTAGGATCTCCTACCATAGGCTCTGATACTAGATGTCAGATTTAAAAGGAGGAAGATAAAAACATAGATACACAAACTGATATCAAATTTTGAATCATTTGATTAAACACCATTATAGAGCAGATACAAAATAAAAAATAAGCAATAGAAACAATAGCCATGCAATTTTATATTAATCAAAATTATTTTTTCCTTTTACAGAGCTTTGACTCTTTCATCATCATCATCCACTTCATTACAAACTCCTGATATATTCTTCTGCTCTTTGAGAGCTATCTTCTTCTTCTCTATTATGCTACAATATAGCAACTAGATATAAAACCTAAAAAGCAACTTCTAGAGACTAAGGTATAAACATAAAATAATCTATTTTGATGCACCCATAAAGCGTGTGAGGCCTGCATAGGAGTTAATGCAAATTCCCTTCATATCTTTTCCAAAAAACTAGCATCATAAGCTGGCTTTAATGTTGGGACCAATTTGTGATCATCCAATGCAGATATAGTGGTTGATTGTTTTCAATGCTTAGATATCCTGCAGATATGAAGCATGCTAATCTGACAAGTATAGCTAGATAAATTAATGAGGTAGGTGAGATTATATTCCTAACACCTTCATGGATTCCTATGAGATAGTTGAAATATTTATTAGTTGAGGGACTTGAAGAACTATGGAGCATTTCCGTGAGGCAAATCAACACCCAAGTAATTTCTCGCAAATTAAAACTAAATTGAGTAGGGATAAGATGTTTTTGGATTCCATTGTAAGAATTTTTCTTTTTTTAAAAAAAATCAAATTTTGTAATGAAAATGTACATTTCAGGGTGACTAGTGGAAAACAACTATTTTGAATATTGATTTTGAATTCCAAGACAATTTTAAGTTTAGATGGCTAAGATTTTCCATTGTGGTAGATTGCAAAATCTTCTAGATTTAATAAAAATGTTAAATTGTCTAAAGAACTAGTTATAACTGATGCAACCCTTGAGTTAGGCATTGAAGGGACATCTTTCTCAAAATCACTCACAAAACTCAGCAATCTTATAACTCTAAGATTTGACTAGGTGCCATCAAATGGAAAAGTGGTTCTGAGGAATAGTATGTAGATTTTGAAACATAGGAAAGAAAAATAATAACAAAGAATACATATTTTTTAACAAACATAAAATCATATTTTATTATTCGAATGATTCAATCAGATATATATGACCTCTCTTTATAGAGATTTTACATTTTAATTTCTTTTGGAAAATTTATCATGCACATTATATGCAAATTACAAACTAATGCAAATTCTATATTGAAAAATACTATTTTTATCTTCATGTTTCTAACTTTTTTCTCATGCAAATTAGGAGAAGCACTTTAAAAGGCTATGAGACTCGTGCATCATTTTCCAATATAGTAGAGGGTCAAGTCATTTTGAGTTGAATAACCTTGAGAGGATACCCTTGTAGGTTTTTCAAAGTTGGCAATTAGTGGAGAGGTATGTCCCAACCTTAAACAGCTAGAGATTACAATAATATGTGATCTAATTGAAGTGGACTTGAAACTAGTAAAAAAATTGGATATGCTTATATTTAATGACAGTGAGAATCTAAGAACAATATTGGGGATGTCTTCTCTGGCAAGTCTTTGAGAGATATTCATAAATGGGTGTTTTGTATTTAGAGATTTTTCAAGCCTTACACCTTTGTGTTGTCTTGAGTGCCTTGAGATTTCTATATGTGATGAGTTAGGGAGTATAGAAGGTTTCCAAGAGTTGGAAGGATTGAAAATTCTAGTAATTCAAGCATCTCAACTTGTAGGCATATTGAATTTTATTTTTGTACTAAAGGTGAGAATTACATCGTTTGAATGTTTGATATTTTATTGCTTGGTTAATATTGGGAAATTTAACACTCCTATCTCTACAAATGTTGTTGGTTGATGTGGTGCTCTTGCTAGACTTCAATAATCTCCCTTGCCATCATAACTCAACTACTCTAATGACCACATTTACTTCATTCTTCTTTCTTTTATTCTCTCTGGTGTATCTAGACTCTTCCAATTTTGGCATAATCTAGAAGCTTCTTCTAATGTTGGAAATGAACTATGTTTTGAAAATGTATTAGGTTTTGATAGTCTATTTTTTATGAATGGAGGAAGGAATGAATAGAAAGAGCATCAAAAACTCTATAGACAAAAGGAAATAATAAATCTTTGTTATGTTTTTAATAATTTTTGCTCTATGTTGAATGCTATATTACTTTCCTCTCTTTCTCATTTGGAATTTGTTGTATAGCTTCTCTTTCTTTTTACAAGCAAAGTGGTATTAGAGCTAGGGTGGAAAAAAAATCATGGAAAGATCAAAGAGAGTAGGTTCAAATAGATTTTCTATGTTGATCTCAAGTTGATTGTTTATAAGACCAAGGAAAATAGTAGCTGCTATTGATGCCAAAATTTTGAAGGAATAATTTGCATGTTATAAGGCTACAACCAAGGGGAAATCCGATGAGGGAGCAAACCCGAGACAAAGAAAATGATGCAATCAACCAGATAAATTTTATTATTGTTCAAACAGGAAAATATTACATGTAGAGGATCTCAAATCCTCGAGCTTTGCAATACATGCAAGCTACAAATTTTTTAGAAACTACAGAATTTTCCCCTTTCGCAACATGTGAACTCTTTTCCCCAAAAAGCTACCCAAAAGTTAGAAACTAGCCCATAAATAACCCCTTTTTGGTTTGGAGCCAAAAAAAACATTCGAGTTATGAGTTTTGGTGGTTTGGTGCCAAAAATTACAATTTTAAATTAAAAAACTGAGTCATAATTTGAAAATTGGTAATTTTTGAAAAATCAACCAACTCCCAGAAGCCATAACTTTTGATCTGGGACTCCAATTTTTGAACTGTTTGAACCATTGGAAAGGTCTTGGAGTGAAGAAAATTCTAAGAACCTGATCCACCAGTTTTGATGATTTATGGGCTCGTACAATACCATTTAGTGCCTCAAATTGGAATTAGAAGGTTTTTTAGGGCAAAAAATAAAAACTGAAACTTGAATAACTTTCAAACCATGAATGATCTTGACCTAATTATTTCACCAAAGTGCTTATTTTTCTATCTTGAACCTTCCCATAAATTGTTTTCTTCCCATGCCTTCAAATTCACACCTCCTAAAACTAGCAGTTGAGCAAAAAAACCAAAAAAGTAGTTCTGAAAGTTGGGAACTCTGATTCGATGAAAAGGGTATCCAAAAATGAAAAAAATCTACAAAAATATAAAAAAAATGAACATATGGAAATCATATTTTTGGGTGATGCAAGATTTCCCTCACACTACTAGATTCTCTTGCATCAGACACCCACGATAATTTAAGAAGTGACCCCATCAAGTCTCAGATGGTTGAGGAAAACCCAAATGGTCAACCTCTACCTTAGAAAACCAGGATGAATCTTCCATAGGCCTTCCTCTCCACTTCACCAAATATTCTTCATACTACCTATTTCTAGTAATCCTTCCCATACGGCTATCTAAGACTTCTTCAATCTCCTCCTTCTCTGAAGTAGGTGCTGGAATGCCACACTGTTCCATTGTTGGTACTTCCTTTGTGCGACTGTCATGATACTCTATCAAATATGAAATATTGAACACAGAGGAAATGTTGACTCCATCCAAGAACTCTACCTCATATGCATTCCCTGAATCATGCCTCTTTAAAATTTTATAGGGACCGGACTTCTTCATTTTCAATTTTTTATAGGTTCCCACTGGAAACCTTTCATTCCTCAAGTGGACCATCACTTCATCACCAATCTAAAAATCCTTATACCTCCTCTTCTAATCTTCCTTAGCCTTATACTACATATTCATCTTGTTAATATGTTCTCTTACCTTTTCATGTATATTCTTGATGTGTTCTGCAAAGCCTTTAGCTTCAACACTTGTCTTCTTCTCTTGGTCCATCTTTCTCAATTATGGAGTAGTCCTGGGACTGCCTCCATACACAATATGGAATGGTGATCTACCAGTACTTTTGTTGAAAAAATTGTTGTAAGAAATTTTTCTTGGGGTAAGATCAAGTCCCATCCCTTGGGTTTATCTCCTACCAAGCATCTTAGTAGGTTACCCATACTTCTATTCACAACCTTAGTATGCCCATTAGTTTGTGGATGGTGTGCAAAACTGAACTTCAACTTTGTTTTCAACTTCTTCCACAAGGTCCTCCAAAAGTACCCAACAAATTTGGTGTCATGATCTGAGACTATACTCTTTCGTAGACCATATAGCCTCACCACCTCTCTGAAGAACAAGTCAACAATGTGGACTGCATCATGGGTCTTCCCGCATGGAATGAAATGTACCATCTTTGAAAATCTATCAACTACTACAAACACTGAATCATTCCCTCTCTGTGTCCTTGGCAAACCAAAAACAAAGTCCATACTTATATCCTCCCATGGCCTCTCTGGTACAGGTATGGGCTGATACAACCTTGTATTTTGGCTCACTCCTTTAGCCATCTAGCATACCCTGCAACTCTGTACAAACTTCTTCACATCCTATGATAACTGAGGCCAATAATAATGCTCACTGATAATGGCAATAGTCTTATCTTGACCAAAATGTCCTGCCATTCCTCCACTATGCTTCTCCTTTATTAGGTTCTCCCTCATGGAACTCCTTATAATACACAATTGGCTTCCCTTAAACAACATGCATTCCTAGACTATGAAATCCATCCACTTCGTCCTATCAACTATAACAGGCTCCTTGCATGCTTTCCAAGCCTTTGCGAAATCAGGATCTTAAGGATACAATGTCTTGAGTTCACTAAACCCAACCACTTCAATCTGGATCTCCTTCAACAATGTCTACCTCCTACTTAAGGCATCTAAAACCCTATTCGACTTCCCACTCCTATGCTTTAAAACAAAGGTATAACATTGCAAAAATTCTACCCATTTCATACGCCTCTGATTTAATTTTCCTTGACTAATCAAGTAATATAATTCTTGATGATCAATATAAAAAAAAAAATTCTTTAGCAATAGATAATGTCTCCATTTCTTTAATGCTTGCACTATTGCATAAAATTCCTAATCATATATTGAAATCTAGCAGGGCTAAAACTAGTTGCTCTATCACCTTCTACTTCAACAGAACAAAACTCTTCGCTGCTCCAGTGCTCCACTTGAACTCTTTTCTATCCCCTATCATTGTTTCAGTCAGGGGTGCACAAATATTACTAAAGTTTCTAATGAACTTTCTACACAAATTGGTCAAACCATGGAAAGATCTCACCTCAGTAGTAGTTTTTGGCATAGGTCATTCTAGAATAGCCTTCACTTTCTCTAGGTCCCTCTTGAGACCTTCTACCGAGACAACAAACCCCAAGTACACTAACTCCTTCAGAAAACTACACTTCTTTAGATTAATCAACAATTTCTCTTCTCTCAACTTCTCAAAAGGTCTATGAATATGCATTAAATGCTCATCCAAAGTCTTACTAAAAGAAAAATATCATCTAGATATACAATAACAAAACTTCCCAAAAACTCTTTCAGTACCTTGTTCATGAGCTGCATGAATGTGCTCGGTGCATTGGTTAGCCCAAAGGGCATGAATAACCACTTGTACAGGCCCTCCTTGGTCTTGAAGGCATTCTTCCATTCATCACCCTCTTGAATTTAGATTTGGTGATATCCACTTTTCAGATCTATCTTTATGAAGTATTGAGCTCCACTCAAACAATCCATTGGGTCATCCATCCTTGGTAGGGGAAATCTGTACTTTATTTTTATCTTATTTATGGCCCAAGAGTCTATATACATCCTCCACTCACCATCCTTCTTTGGTGCTAGTACTACAAGTACTGCACATGGGCTCAGACTCTCGAATCAAACCCTTTCTCAACAACTCCTAAACTTTTATGTTCAACTCCTTATTTTCTGCAGGAGTCATTTTGTGAGTTGCCTTATTTGGAAAATTAGCTCCAGGGATCAAGTCAATCTAATGACTGATCTTCCTCACTGGTGGTAAACCCTCAAGTACATTATCAGAAATAATCTCCTAAAACTCATCGAATAGTCCAAAAACTTCTACTGGCACCTTCTCACTATCTTCCTTATCCATTCTAGGAATCAATGCATAACACATACACTTGTGCTTCATGCCTTCTAAAAATTTCCTTCCATCAACCAAAAAAATTCTAGCACTACTAAATACCTTTCCTTCCTCCTTTAGGGGTTTCAACTTATGGTGGACTCCATCCTTCATCAGGGAATAAGTGTTTGCATGACCATTATGTACAACTCACCTATCAAACTGCCATGGCCTCCCAAACAACATGTGACATGCATCCATGGGGATGATATCACATAGTACCTCATCATGATAACTTCCGATCTTGAACTTCACCAGGCATTACTCATTAACCAAAACTTTGTGGTCTTTTTGCAACCAGGCAATCCGATACGGATGTGGATGCCTTTCCCTCTTTAGTTTCAACTTTGTAACCATCTCTTCTAACACAAGATTATTAGTGCTCCCACTATCAATAATGAAATCACAACATTTGTCTTCACACTTGTACCTTGTGTGAAATAGATTCTTCCTCTATTTTGGTTCCTTCTCTTCAGTCACCAGGGCTCTTCTAACCACTAGGGCTTCTCTCCTTTCAGCATCATCTAAATACTTAGATTGGGCCTCCTCATCTGCATGCGTAACCCTTCCACAACCTTTTGGACTTTTGTCTATCCTTTCTTGTTGTTGTAGACATTCATAGGCTCGATGCCCTTCTTCACCACAATGGAAACAAGTTCCTCTAAAACTACCTCTTCTAGGTCCTTGTCCAAATCTTCCTTGTCCTCTACCTCTTTGATCACCACTGTTTTGATCACAAGGGTGGTAGAATTTATCATTCTTCTGGCTTCAGCTAGTACTCACATCTTCATTTTTCCTTTCATACTCATTTTAGCTTCCATAAGATCTTCCACTGCCCCTTTTGCTTTGGCCCCCTCATCCTTTTTTCTTTTTATCAAATCTTTTGTTCTATTTCTCTTCAACTTTTAAAGCAAACTGGTATGCATCCTCAATGGTGGTCATCCTAACTAGGCTTAGCTCCTCTTGAATGCTTGGTTGTAACCCATTAAGATAACGGGCTACCTTCTCCTTGTTGGCCTCTACAGGGCCTATTGTGATGATCATTTTGTGTAAATATTCTGTGTATTATTTCATAGATCTACTACCTTGCTTCAACCCTTGCAATTTCTTAAGTAGATCTAACTCGTACTCCACTAGTATGAACTGCTTCTTCAGTTTCTCCATAATGCAATCCCAATTGCTGATCTTTCCTTTTCCTCTTTGATTTCTCTCCAACTGGAGCTCTTTCCACGAAATATTTGCGTGGCCCTTCAACTTTTTTTTTGCAAACTTAACCTGATTTGGGTCCTCTACTATACTCGAAATACTCTTCTAGCTCATTGATCCAGTCGATCGACTCTTCTAGGTTCAGACTTTCAAAATAACTAGGAACTTCTATTCTAGGTCTTTTTCCGATCTTCGAAATGGCCCTTATCAACTACATTTTATCTTCATCAATCACTTCTTCTTCCTCTTCTAGATCTGAATCTTCCACCTCATTTTCATCCTCGATTTCTCCTCTTCTTCTCGGGTTTAACCCTCTTCTCATCTTTCCTAAAATGCATCAATTTATCTCTGGAGGGATCCGAAACCCTTAGCCACCAATGGATCTCTTCCACTAGTGTTTCTACCACCTTTTCCACCTTTGGAACCAGCACTCCTACCAGGAATCACTCTTGGAGGCATCTTGAATATCTTCAAACGACAAGCATGGTCCTGGTGCAATCTACCTCACGATCGGTGATTTGTCCACACGCTCAAGAAAACCCACTCTGATACCACCTGACGAGGGAGTAAACTCGAGACACAGAAAATGATGCAATCAACTTGAGAAATTTTATTATTTTTTAGAATGGAAAATATTACATGTAGAGGATCTCAAATCCTTGATATCTGCAATAAATGCAAGCTACAAAATTTTTAGAAATTGCAAAATTTTTCCCTTTTGCAGCATGCAAACACTTTTCCCCAAAAAGCTACCCAAAAGTTAGAAACTAGCCCATAAATAGCTCCTTTTCAGTTTGAAGCCAAATAAATCATTCAAGTTACGAGTTTTGGCAGTTTGGTGCCAAAAATTACAATTTGGAATTCAAAAACTAAGTCCTAATTCAAAAATTGGCAATTTTCCAAAAATTGGCCAACTCCTGGAAGCCATAACTTTTGATCCGGAACTCTATTTTTTGAAACGTTTGAACTGTTGGAAAGTCTCAAAGTGATGAATGTGGGTCCACTAGTTTTGATGATTTCTTGGCCTGTACAGGATCGTTTAGAGCCTCAAACTGGACTTAGAAGGTTTTTCAGGGCAAAAAGAAAAAACCGAAACTTGAATAACTTTCAAACCGTGAATGATCTTGACCTGATTCTTTTGCCAAATTTCTTATTTTTCCATTTTGAACCTTCCCATAAATTTCTGTCTTCCCACGCCTTCAAATTCACACCTGCTAAAAATAGCAGTTGAGTAAAAAAAGCATAAAAGCATTTCTAAAAGTTGGGAACTATTATTCAATGAAAAGGGTATCCAATAAAGCAAAAACATCTACAAAAAGCTAGAAAAATAAGCATAAATGGAAAGCATATTTTTGGGTGATGTAAGATTTCCCTCACACCACTGGATGCTTTAGAATCAAAATCACTGGAGTCAATTAGAGAGAGGTTAACAGATTTGAAATTTCAAGGTTGTTGAAGAAAGATCTATCACTAGAGCTATGAATAAGATTTGGATGCCCATCAATAGGTGATAAGATAGGAGGCCATGAAAACATTTACCAAAGGGGTTTTATAGATATTGGAAAAAGAAATAGAGGAATATTAGTGAGTAGAGGCATGCTTTTATTTTTGAAAAATCATGGTAGGAGCAAGTGGAAGTATTTCACAACCCCAGATAATGGCAAAAATTATGACTTTTGGAGTATAAAAATGAAAACCTTATTTTTCTCCCAGGATATTTGGGACTTGGTTGAGAATGGATTCATTGAACCAGTAGACCAACAAGCATATTAGGCACTTTCACAAGCTAAGAAGGATTTGTGGAAAGAAAATAAGTAGGATGCTAAAACATTGTTTTTTATTCAACAGGCAATGGAGGAATCAATTTTTCCAAAAGTAGAAGTTGCCACAAGATCAAAACAATCATGGAAAAGTTTACAAACATCATACCAAGGCATGAGCAAGGTGAAAACAACAAAATTACAAATCCTTAGAAGAGATTTTGAGAACCTGCAAATGAAGGATTCAGATTCAATAGATTCATTCTTCACTGATGTAATGGTAATAGTAAATCAGATTAGATCCTATGGAGAAACTGTTGGGGATCAAAAGGTTGTAGATAAAATACTTAAAATCTTACCTACACATTTTGATTTAGTTGTAGTAGTCATTGAGGAATCCAAAGATCTCACTCAATCATCAATAGATGAATTAATGGGATCACTCTTAGCACATAAGAAAAGACTAAATTGATTAGGAATATCATCATTTGGGAATTTTGCATCTGAATGTAGAAAAAGGCAATATAACCTGAATAAGAAAAATGCACATTTTACAAATGAAAACCAGCCCAACGCTAGTGAACAAAAAACCATATTGATAACATGCAATGCAACACAAGAGAGTTCCAAAGAAGTAAGGTTCCTAGATAGTGGATGTAGCAATGATATGAGTGGAAGTAAGGATATGTTTGCAACAATGGAGGATTCGGTAAAATTAGAAGTAAAATTGGGGAATGATCATTGAGTTTCAGTCATGGGAAAAGGGTAAAGTATCCACTTGAGATGGTGCATTTAGATCTTTGTGGACAAATGGAAATACCATCCATAAGTGGAAGACTTTATTTCTTGACATTTATTGATGATTTCAACAAGAAAGTATGGGTTTATTTCTTGAAATACAAATCAGAGGTATTTGTTGTTCTTAAGGAGTTCAAGGAAAAAGTTGACAAACAAAGTGGATACTATATCAAAACATTGAGAACCAATCAAGGTGGTGAATATATATCAACTAATTTTTAGAATTTCAATAAAGAAAATGGCATAAAGAAAAAAATTACAACAAGGTATACTCCTTAAAAAAATGAAGTAGCTAAGAGAAAGAATAGAACAATCATGGAAATGGCATGAAGTATGATAAAAGCAAAACATCTACCAAATGAGTATTGGGATGAAGTGGTTGTATGTTCGGTTTATGTATTAAATAGATGTCCAATGAAAGTGGTGATAAATATAACACTAGAAGAAGCTTGGAGAAAAAAGAAGCATAATATAGCACATTTGAGAGTCTTTGGATGTGTGGCATACTCATTGATACCTCAAGAGTTGAGAAAGAAACTAGATGATAGAGGAGAGAAGTGTATATTTGTAGGATATAATGAACAATCCAAGGCATATAAGCTATACAATCTTATCACAAAGAAGGTGATAATAATATTATGTTGGGTTTGCTGAAGAAGTGTGGGTTGGTAGCATAGAAAAAATTCCTACAATTGCATCTATTGTTCCAAAAGAGAATGAAACTCAAGGTGTGAATCGTACTACACAAAAAATGTTTGTGCAACACATTTTAAGGCACCTACCACTCCAAATCCAATCACTCCAACAAGTAATAATAGTAGTAAGACTTCTAATATAACACTTACATCACTAAGATCAAGGTCTATAAACACTTCAGAGAAGACATACCGTCTAAGAGAGATCTATGATGAAATACAAGAGGCTGAAAATAATGATTTATGCTCTAATTTTACATTCTTAACACAAGTCGATCCAATTTATTTTGAAGATTTCATTAAATATGACAATTGAATTGCAACCATAAATGAAGAAATTCAATCAATTGAAAAGGAACTATATGGTTTGAATCAAGCTCCTAGAGCTTGATACAACATAATAGATTCTTATTTTGTGAACAATGGGTTTAGAAAGTTTGGAAATGAACCAACTTTCTATGTCAAATTGAATGATGAAGGAAAAATCTTGATATTTTTTTTTGTATGTAGATGATTTGATATTCATAGGTAACATGTTAATTAATTCATTCAAGGCAGCCATGAAAAGAGAATTTGATATGACCTATTTGGGGCTTATGAGATATTTTCTTTGTATAGAGGTAAGTCAAAATGATCAAGGCATTTTTATATATCAAAGCAAGTATGCTAATTATTTTTTGAAGATATTTAAGATGACAAATGTGAATCTAGCTCCTACACCCATTGTTTGGGCTTAAAAATTAGCAAGGATGACAAAGTCCTAGTGTTGATGCAACCTTCGTCAAAATTTTAGTTGGAAGCCTCATGTATCTAACCTCCAGAATACTATATATCATTTATGGGGTTAGTCTCATTTCTAGATTTATGGACAAACCAAAGGAATTGCATTAGAAAACTAGAAAAAGAGTTTTAAGGTATATAGTTGTGTACCGTAGAAAAAAGTCAACTTGCTTGATTTGGGGAATAATTTATGATAAAGTGGAATTGATGAGGCCTTGATTTGGTGTTGTGAGGTGTTTTTCACATCCAAAGTAGGCCTTGGACCCTTTCAAATGCATTTAATGATGTCTTGTAAAGGTGTTGTAAAGTGTTGTAAAAGACTTTCAGGCTTTTATAGACTTAATAAACCCATTTTCCCTTAATTCAACAATGCAAATCATATGTAATTGCTTCTTCACATTAATATACAAGGCTTGTAAAAAAACTTAATGTTAATCTAGTGGTCAGGCTTGATTTGAATCATAATTAACAACTTAATTCTTAAGCCTGCATTCGTAAGGGTGAAGTTCCCATCAGCTTACTAGTGTCCCCCTTTTTAAAAATTAACTTTGTGGAATGTGGAGAATTAGGTTTTCATGTTGGTTGTGCGATCATTAAGGGCTAAACACCATCATTCCCCAACCACCTAAGCATTTGTATTTCATATTATTTTAAAACACAGGCTAGTGGACAATGGGCACGTGTCATTCCAAAAATACAATTGGCGTAGCTTTGATAAAGATCAATGGGGGACACCAAAACATGTCAGGACCATTCCTCACACACTCATTTATTTTTTTCTTCATTAAAATAATCACACGGGATAGCAGGCATGATGACATATGTCACTTCATAAAAGGAACCACCAGTTTATTGGGTTGGCATGTGTATCTAAAGAATAAAGATCAATGATCGATGGCAGGTGATGTGGGTCAATCTTGACCACTCCTTTCCATCCTATGAGGGGCCCACTTGTGTCCCATGTTTTTCAGTGGGCAAGTAGGAAAATTCGACATGGACATTTCAAAGTCTCAAATGGATTTTGATGGAGATAAGGTATTGCTAAAATATTAGCCGAGACTGTTCTAAGATAAAAAAAAATGTTGCTAAATTAGAACTAATTCATAGGAACACATATGAAATTTGGGAAATATTTTTATGGCTATCAAATCTATCAAATGTTGGTACATGTGGGAATGTGAAATTGAAGTAAGGTAGAGTACATGTTGATATTCTGAAGTTAAATCATGATAGCTCCCCACTCTCTTACTGTGATGAATTGCAAATAAATTAATTCCCATGAGGGAGCGGGTAAATGTGACAAGACAGGTTTGGTTAAATGCTAAGCATGTGGTTAACGTGCAAACTAAGTGAATGTATGTCTCCCTTGAGTTTTTTGATTATGGAGAAGCATTAGGTGCATGCATTTAATTTTTTCATAATTAATCATCCTAATTCAATATCCATTGATTCATTTCAAGGTATGATCGACGGTCCTAATGTTCAAAATCAAGGTAATTGATTGCATGCGCTCTCACACAAGATTTCTTGGAAAATTAATGAAGACACTCTTTAGGTATTCTATTTAATAAAGATCACTTTCTTGTTATTCTCACCATTTGATTGTTTGTGAGAATTGAGAGTCTACGAGTAAGTGTGTGAAGTCTTATGAAGTACTTTCATAATTCTAGCTTGTTATGTCTAAAGTTGAGAGGTGTCTTTATCCTAAGGAAATTTGATAAGTTGTTAAGTCAAGAAATGTGTAAGGTAAGTACTTTTTTCTGCATTTTCTGAAGGTCTAGGAGACTCAACTCTCTTGAGTCTCAGGGTGGTCTGAGCCCTAAAGTGAGCTAGATAGGTCTAAAATCCCTATGACTCCAAAGAAGAAACCAAGACATGTCAAGAAGTCTATGAGGGGTGTTCTAAGGCATGCTTATGATCTGAGAAGCCAAATTATCTCAAAGGAATTGGCCAAGGGTAAGGAGAAGAAAATTGATAGGCCTGAGAGGGAAGATACAAGAAGGAATAAGTATCATTAGACTTATATGGAACATCATCATTCTCCTATTGAAGTCTCAGATAATTCTCCTGACAGTGGAGATGAAACTGATTCAGGTTACTGCCAGTATCTCATGGCCATGACTTATTTGATTGATTCTGAGGATGAGGTGGTCATGGCTTCTCCACTTTCCATAAGGACATTGAGTGGCTATACTTAATTTGTTGTTGACAAGGAAAAGTAGCATTGCATTTCCTTTTTGATCTAGTGCATAGTTTTTGGTCCTTTGTGCTACCTCATTGTGGTGTGGTTCTATGTTTATTTGTGCTTTTGGTGTTGATGGTGAAACTTCTTGGTTCAGTGTGAAATTGCATGTTTTTGATGCTGTGATGGTGACACTTTTTAAGATTGGTGGGTCTTCTCTGACTAATTTTTTATTGGAGTTTTTCTTTTTGCCTACCTCTATCCTACAAATGATTGCTTGTAACTAATTTGAGAATATTTTCCACATTTTAGTGAAATTCATTTTGAAATGAAAATGAAATGTAGGTGTAATTCTACTTGATGCTTGTTGGTCCCTTGTCTTATAAAAGGGATTTCAAGGTTGATTACAAAAGGGGGTCAGTGGGTAGTTTTCTTTGACGGGGTTATACATAGATAGACAAAATAGATACTGAACTTTCTAGTAATATGTTTTCGGGATAAATTCAGTCAATATGTATATGATTATTTGATAATGACAATGATAATACATATAGAATAATAGTATAAATTTTCTACATGTTACTCTCCTATGTATAGGTTATACAGACTACGAATAATATAATTAATGGTTATCTTAGTTGTCTCTGTTGGTTTCCAATAGATGTGTTTTTCTATTCTTGCTTATCAATTCAATGAGTGTATGTAAATGCTTGAATATAACAGTGGGTTTGAAATAAATCATTTATGAGGATGTTAGTAAGAAATAAATTATGGAAATGATAAGTGGGAATATTGTAATGCAGTATTTTCAAGGCTTTGGGTATTGTCAAATATAAAATTGTTATTTAATTATGTGGGTATTTGGTTTGACTCCATTCCAAGAATATGGCAGTGGTTTAGCAAAGTAATTATACTCTAGTTGTGGTGACCAATTCAACAGTTGATCACAAAAATAAAATCAAATTACTTGTAAATATCTTTCTAGGTGTGTGTGAATCTTAATGAGTTACATTTTCTCTTTTCTAAGTTAGTCACTTCCATGAAGGTCAGCCAAATCTTCAAGGTATTGTGTCTATTAAAAATTTAATTAGAATCATGCATTTATTATTTGTTTGATACCTAGGCACACCAGTATTTGTAAACACAGTATATAGGATTACCATCCTAGGTTTCACAGAGCCTGAAGTTAAGAAGTGAAGGCATGAAAACCCTAACTTATGTGTTGGCCAATCCTTACCCTTGCTGATATTTGAATTCTAGAAAGTTCATATGTATGTGGTAATAATAAGTTTGGTTCTTAATAAAATAACCAACAAGGTCCATGTTGAATTGCAAGTTAATAAAAATAGGGTGTTCTTGAAATGGTCTACAATTATAATTTAACCATCCATCATCATCCACCTAAGAATGAACTCATAGCTTGCATAAAAAATAGTAAGCACACTACTTTAAACCAAATGCTCAAGAACATGAACTATAAAGGTAAATACTTAGGCTTGCATGAAAAAGGTATATTGAATCCCTTCTAAATCAAAGAAAATCTATGATCATAGGGCCTTTATTACATGTCTCATGGCTCACAATCCAAAAAAGTTGGTACAATATTTTCAAAATATAAGAAAGCTTCTTGGAAGACCATAATAGGTGTTTCCCATGATTCCTCCAAACCTTTTTTCACCATCCCTCCTCATCCATCATACCAATCCAAAAGTATTATCTCTATCCCTCCTCCATCTTATAAATATATTTTGTGTCCTTATGTCCCACAATGAATCAACAAAGACAAACCTCTATGAATTTCATCCAACATCCTCTCTCTATACACCCCGTCCATGGTCCTATTTCTACCACTTGAATTCATATCATTCATCTCCTTCCACCCATACCATTTCTAGTGGAAATTTTTTCAATACTAATAAAAAATAGAGACAGATACACATCCATAAAAATTGAAGGATCATCATGTCCCATCAAAATGACATGGTAAAATATATATAAATCCAATTCAAAAGTGAATTCAATCATAAAATTCATAAAGTCTCACAAAAGTAAAAGAAATAGCAAAAAAAATGTGGATCACAAAGAAAAAAGTAACAATTCATGAAAAGTAAAAACCCATAATGGTATCTGAAATTGCTAATCTAAAAGCTACTCATCCCCATCCTCCATCTCCTAAATCCATTTAGTAAAATATAGCCACTTGTTGATATCTATCTATAAAAATCTTTATCCTAATTAAAATCAATAATGCCCAATACATTAAACACCCTTACCACATTATTAGTGTCATGCAAATAGAAACATTAGTTTATAGTTTCTTTCAAGTACATAGAAAATATGTTCACCTACATCTAATTCTCTTTACAAATATTTGGAATGAGCCATGTTAGAACTCCCATTGCTCAAGTAATTTTTATACCTCATACATATTAATGCATACATATCTATAAATTAAACTTGTATATAAAATATTTTTGATGTCCTTGAAAACTTGCATTGATTTATGGCATTGTTCAAGGATAAACTTAGTGGCTACTAGTAAAGGAATAATTATAGTATTATAATCATGCATGTTGAACCACTATATAATAGTCTCTAGACACTTCTTCCAGTTTAACCATAGATTTTATTTTCCACATTTATATGTATTTATATACCAAAGATATATTTTATAGAACCTAGATATTTCATCTCAAACCTATAATCTAATTGAACCTTGAGTTCTCTAATCAACACTTCATTATTCCTAATGACTAACATATCATCAACATTTAAAACTATGATTAACTCAACTCGATTCTTTGGGAAACCTAATTCTAATGCATAAGTATTAACTTTTTAAACAACATATATGGTGACTACTTTAATTTAAAAAAAAAGCCTTGTAGTTTACAAACCAAAAAAAATATAGATTTTCTCATCAAAATCTTCATATGATAATTTTGTATCAAAATATATTTTGTCCAATTCAAATGAAAAAACAAGTAACTATAGACAAAATATTCTTAATATAATTAAACATAGATACAAGAGAAAAGAACTCAATTATTTATATTCCTTCTGTTTAGAATAACCCATTGCACCAACTATAATTGTACCTTTCAAATATTTTTTCTACATTAAATTTCTTCTTATACACCCACTTGCAAGCAATGGGTTTCTTAGCTTCAACTAGATCAACCACGTACCAAGTCTTGTTTTTCATAGTGTCTCCATCTCATATTTCATTTATTTCATTTATGATTTGTTATCCCTATAAGAGAGATTTGCTCCTATAGAAATTACAATTTGACTCATCATTAGTACAAGTTAGAGGAAAAATAAATTATAATTCTAATGGAGTATACCTTTTTGGTAACTTCTAGCCTCTTATAGAAATTCTCACAATTGTCAACAATTTAACTATTACATTCATAATCACCCATCCCTTCACCCCTACATTATGATTTTAATATAATCAATTTATTACTTAAGATTTATTTTAGAGTTTTTTAATTATTTAATTTAAATTACATTGTTTTTTTTTTTTAAGTTATATTAAGAATTATTTTATTTATGTAAAATTAATTTTACTTATTTAGGTTATTCTAGCTTAAAATTATTTAAGAATTATTGTATTTCATTTAAATTTTTTATTCAGGAGTTATTTGTTTTTTTTAAAGAGTTATTTTATAAAAAAATATTTTATAATTATTTATGTTACTTTAAAACTTTAAAATTAGCCAGTAGGCTATTTGTCTGAACTTTGGTCAGAATTTTCATCAACCTTCCTAGTTTTAGAGCTTTTTGATGATGGGAAAGAGGTGGCAGATTGCTTTTTGATGTGGTTGGAATTGTCATCGACCTTCTTAGTTTTTGAGCTTTTGGCATCGGGGAAAAGGTGGCGGATTATTTTTTGATTTTTAAATAAAAAGTGTTTGGCGCATCAATAGAGAAGGCCAACAAAATGGCATCAAGATTAATTGTTGTATGGTTTCTGTGTAGTGGCAATGGTTGTAAGTAACACCTGCCTTTAAAATCCTGGAAAAACATAGCAAATGTTTGCACAATTTTTGATAAGGAATTGTTGGGTGTCATTCTTTGGGCTTACCTTGTTGTTCAAGATAGATGTGAGTGAGGAGGGAAAGATTCTATGAAGGTGAAAGTGTGATCATCGGCTGTGGAATTTTTGTAAAGGTAGTTGGAGGTTATTTTGTGTTTTTTGCATGGGGCCATGGTTGCAAAAGTAGTACAAAAGTTTCAATTGTGATAATTCTATGCCCATTTTTTGCAGATGGTGGAGAAGGAAGGAAGCAGAGAAAAAGCAAGTAGGCAGAGGTGCATTTGAAGTGGCAAGAGGTGCATATTAAAAAAATTGTTTCTCGAGTATTTCAAAAATAGTTTATATTAGTTTCCAAAGGGCATTGTTGATTGTTGTTTTGTAGCTTAGTCTATATTGTTTCATTTGTGGTTTTCGTGTAGTCACGATGGGTGGAAGGCAATATTGTTTGTTTGTGTGTTGGTTTGTTACTATGAATTTGTGTGTTTTTTGTAGGTTTTTTCATTTGGGTCACTGTTGTAACCAATATTGTTTATGGTCTTCGTGTAGTTACGATGGGCGGAAGGACATATTATTTGTTTTTGCATTGGTTTGTTACTGTGAATTTGTGTTTTTTTTGTTGGATTTTTCATCTGGGTCACTCCTGAAACTAATATTGTTCCATTGTGTTGATTGTTGCTCTCGAGGTTAGGCTATATTGTTTCATTTTTTATAAGGCTTTGTTGGAAAAAAAGACTATATAGTTTGTTAGAACAAAAATTGTTTGATTTATAGTTCGGCTTTTGCAGTGATGGTTTTGCATGGGTTTTTTAGTGTGATTTTTTGTGTTTTACAGGTTTTGGCATCTAGGTGATTGTTGATACCAATATTGTTTGATTTATGGCTTTCATTTTGTGGGTATGGTTGCAACTCTCTAGCTTAATCTATATTGTTTCGTTTATGGCTTCCAGTTTGTGTGAATGGTTGCAAAATAGTTAATCTCATGTGTTTTTTGTGAGTTTCTCCATATGGGTTGCTATTGAAACCAATATTGATTCATTTATAATTCATGTTTTGTGGTGAAGGTTTGGAATCAGTCTATTACTATGAGATTTTTGTGTTTTGTAGGCTTTTCATCTAGGTCACTGTTGAAAGCAATATTTTGTGGCAATGGTTGCAACACAATGAAGTTAATGTTATACATGTTGCAATGTTTTTTGTAAGGAAGTGTTGATTATTCTTCTTTAGCTTAGGGTACATTGTTTCCTTTTTGATAAGGTTCTATTGAAAAAAGACTATATAGTTTTTTCAAACCAATATTTTTTGATTTATGGTTCAACTTTTGTGGTGATGGTTTTGCATGGATTTGTTACTGTGATTTTTAGTGTTTTGCGGGTTTCCCCATTTGGGTGACTATTGATACCAATATTGTTTCATTTATGGCTTTCATTTTGTACCAATGGTTGTAATGCAATAAAATAGTTAATTTTATGCAATTCATGTTGCTTTACATAAGACATTGTTAACTGTTATTGTCTACCTTACGCTATATTATTTCATTTATGGCTTCCATTTAGTGTTGTCAGGAAAAGGTGGCAGATTGTTTTTTATTTTTAAATAAAAAGTGTTTTCCACACTAATAAAGAAGGCCAATGAAATGGAATCAACATTAATTATTGTATGGTTTCCATGTAGTGGTGATGGTTGTAAGTAATAGCTTCCTTTTAAAGCTTTGGAAAATATAGCAAATGCCTACATAATTTTTGATGGGGCATTTCCCTATGGCTATATTTTCTTCTTTTTGACAAGGTCCTATTGAAAAAAAGAATTCCCTAGGTTGTTATTGAAACCATCATTGTTTCATTTAAGGTGTTGTTCTCTAGCTTTGGCTATATTGTTTAATATTCAATTCAGATTACAATAGTAAATGTTATAGAGTTTATGTTGTTATCCATAAGGAATTCTTGGCTATTGAGCTATAGCTTTGGCTATATTGTTTCGTTTCCCATAAGAAACTCTTGGAAAAAGTCTTTCCTAGCTTGTTGTTGAAACTATTTTTGTCTTATCTAGGGTGTTGCTGTGTATTTCTGTATATGCATTTTGTACATGTATCTTTGAGGTCATATGTTTATCTATTTATAGATATGTCTAGTTTTTAATATCAATATAGCTATTTGCTTCTTGTCTGATTTGATTGCCACATACTCTTGTATCTACATAATTGGTGTTCGCTATTCTCAATGTTTATATGTCATTGTTGAGTGTTGTTCTCTAGCTTTGGCTATATCATCTTGTATTTGAGTTACAATACATTAGCATATGTCCTAGAGTTTATGTTGTTATGCATAAGGCATTATTGAATGTTGGTCTATAGCTTTGGCAATATTGTTTGCTTTGCGATAGGGTTTTGTTGGAAAAAAGAATTCCCTGGGTCACTGTTGAGACCATTATTGTTCCATTTATGGTGTGAGTGTGTACATTTGCATATGCATTTTCTACATGTGTCTTTTAGGTTGCACATTTATCTATAGATAGATATGTTGAGATTTTTATACCAATATGGTTGTTTGATTCTTGTGTGGTTGGAATGCCACATAGTGTTATATCTATACAATTGGTGTTGACAATTTGAATGTTTATATGTATGTGCGGAAATCTATGTGCATATATGGTCATTTATGATAAGGTGTTGTTTAACAAAGAATTTTGTATGTTGTTCTTGAAACCATTATTGTTTCATTTAAGGCTTGCATTTTGTGGTTATGGTTGCAACACTATACAATTTATGTTGTTTTCCATGAGGTATCATTGACCTTTGTTCTCTAGATTTGGTTATATTGTTTCATTTTTTTAATGCAATTAAATAGTGCATGTTATATAGTTTATGTTGTTCTCCATAAGGTATAGTGAAGTGTTGTTCTATGGATTTGGCTACAGTGGTGAATTTTTGATAAGGCATTGTTCAAACTAATATTGTTTCTTTTATGCTTTTTGTGTGGTCCTAATGGTTGCAACTTCACAATTTAATAGTTTTAAATGTTGGTATATGTATTAAATAGGGTGACATAGCTATATAACTAGACAACACAAAATAAAATGAGGAGCATAGAGTAAAAGTGATGCAAAATTATAAGTGACATAAACAGTACAAAAGAAAAGTGTATCTTTTTTTATTAAACATTATAAGTTGGTGTCCATTGTCTTAATATATAACCAATTAAATGCATGTTTTTCTCACTATGAATTATTTTTTTAGTAAAGTTGAGTATATATGGATGTTGTGTGCACGTAATTTCATGTACATACATACCTGCACATAGGAAAAGATAAAGAAAAGACTAAAAGCAATGCCTTATGGAAAGAAACATAAACTATATAAGGCTAACTATTTTATTGCATTGCAACCATGGGGAAAAAATGCAAGGCATAAATCAAACAATATTTATTTCAACAACGGCCCACATGGAGGAACACAAAAAGCACAAAAAAATGCATAGTAACAAATCGATGCAGAAATATAGTCTTTTCTTAATAGCACCTTATCAAAAATAGAACGATATAGCCTTCTAGCCACAACCTTATGGAAAATGAAACAATATAGTATAAGGTAGAGAATGTAACGCCCCGCCGTGCGAACCCCAAAGGAACTAATAACAATGGAGAAATTTTTTTTTTTAAGAATATAATAAACATACTTAAGTATTCTAATATAACAATATACTAAGTTGCATGACTAATTCCATTGGGGTACACGGGGTGACATTACTATACTAACCCATAACAACGATAACAGATTAAACCATAATTAAACGATTACATAAATCTATTCATTCCCATTTCATCATTTAAAATATCTATTATACAATAACCATATTAATACCATATGCACATATGACAACGAAAGATACTATAAGAATATGAGCATTTATATTACCATAGATATAAGACAACTTAACACAACTATTTACAAATGATCATTCCTGAATAAATACATGGCCTGAATATACATTACATCCAAATGATAGTAAAATACAACTGTCTGAACATACATCTCAATAACCACATATATAATTTACAACAAGGTCATCCCAACACACGTGGGAGATGATACATCAATAAATACATTACATCTGAGGCATACATACATCTGGTACAAAGAATACTGGATCAACAACATCCTCCAAAAACCCTGCAGTAAAAGATACATCTGCAACAGAAAGGGAAACCCAACAGGGTGCGAAGCACGTTCCACCCAACCACCCCCATGCTGAGAGTAGACAAGGAAGGGTCCCCGACCAAGCATGCCTAACAATAACAAAGACTAACTCTAAAAAGACAACTTAACATCAAAGACCACTTAGAAACTCAACAACGACAAATCCAAAGGCACAACAGTAAACCACTTCTGAACATAACAAGTCACAATCACAACATCAATGAAACTCAAGACACAATATCAAAGACTACTTCCAACAATGACCAAAGACAAATCAATAAATCACTTCCAGAGGACTTCAGTAAATCAACACAAATAGAATGTTAGACGAGAGGGTCATCGCATGGTTTCACATGGATTATCCAGACAACCTATCACAAGGTGCCACCTCCATCTCTACATGGATTCTCCAGACAACCAAGTTAAGGTGCCGCCTCCATCTATGGTTCTCCTGACAGCCTATCTCAAGGCGCCGCTCCATAGGGTTACTCATGCGGAGTCGTTAACCTTTCGTGAAGACAAGGAAATGACCTTGCCAACCAAGGCCTTCTTGGTCCCCTTTAGTCTGTGATAGCACTAACAGGCGGATGAGGCTTCACAATTATCTTGTTAGTGTTTAATCCCCACCCATGGTTTATTACTTAAGTTATCACTGATTAATCTAACTCTACGTGGGTTACCCTGACAGCCCCTTTGTGCACCAGCCCCCACTAGAGCCACTCTCTCTAGACACTCTAGCACAAGAAGATCCAACTCAATAGGATTGTATCAACAAGGAAAAACTGAACCAACAATGGATCAATCACGACGCATAACCCTCTCGCCCAAAGTCACATGTATGACATTCATAAACAATACGATCCAAGTATACATCAATATCACAACCGAAGCCAAAACATATGGACAACATCAAAATACAAGATCGAACACAAATAACAATATCCCCACCTCTGGAAGTCCTAAACACAACTTAGACTCCTATAATTGAATAAGTTAACTCAAGGGTTTTCTACATGACCTAAACCCAACTTAAAGAATGTCAAATTAAATAATATGAATAAACTCGAGAGTACCCGATGTATAAACAACACCACAAAACTGTCTCCAATGAACAACAAGATTCATCCAGTAAATAAATCAACAACTTGAGAATATTCAACTCAAATCAAAACACTTCATTTATTTATAATTCTCTCCATTACATTATCACATTGTAATATATAAAAACAATATGTAATTATCCACTCTCTCAACATATAAGGTCCATTTTTATATATACAATTAAAACAAATATAAAAATTTATACTTATAAAATCTATCGTGAGAAATTATCTTACTTTCACACACGCACATATTTTAAATTATTAAAAATATATTAAAAGTAAAACATTTTTATAAAAATCATTTTATCAAAAAACATATTATAAAATTTACTAAATATCATGTAGAAAATTATTATATATATATATATATATTAATTAATTATATAAAATTATATTATCGACCAAATTCGAATCAAATAAAACTTAAATTACAAAATTATTTTATAAATCCAATTCAAATTAAATCATATTCAAATAATATAAAAAAAATTGAATTAAAACTCAATAAATAAATAAATAAATATATATATATATATATATATTAAATAATATATAATAAATATATATTAAATAATATATAATATATATATATATATATATTAATATATATAAATATAAAATTAAATAAAAACAAACCAAACCACACTTACCTTTTTAAAAAAATGAATTAAAAATTTAAATAAAAACAAAAGGCACGCATATAGGCAAAGCCCACAGTACTATGTACTGTGGGCAGTGGGGGTGGTACGCAGCCCCCACTTGGCTACTGTACGCAGTCAGTGGTGGCTTCGTACAGCCACCACTTGGGGCCGTGGGGGGTACAGTCGTGGCCGGCCGTCCACCCCCCATAACAATTATATAGATTTTTCCAGAACACTTTTTTTAAAAGGTGCAATGCACCCATAATATTAGGGGTAAACGCTTTTTTTTACCGGAGCTATGAACCGGATACAACAAACCACAAGAAACAACCAAACCCGCGAGCACAAAGGCCCAGCGAAGGCACAATGCCTGCGAGCACTTTGGCCCAGCGAAGGTTTGAACCTTGGTGGCCGTCACTACAACCAAGCGACTTGACCACTGAACCACGCCCTTATTGGCTTTTCCAGAACACTTTTAATTTATAATTATATGTTTTAATTTTAATAATATTATATAAAAATAAATATATATTTTATTCAGTAGAGTATAATTAGTACAGAGGAGCAGCAACTTAAGATTGAAATAATACATGTAGGTAATTTTTTTGTTTTTATCCTTCAAAATTTATAAATAATAGGGAGAATCAAATTTTCATTCCAGATGTTAAAATATTCGGGTAAATAAATTCATTCCATCATACAATGATTTTTATTTCAAATAATAAATTTCCCTACTAACTATATTGGAGAATTTCAAGAAGATTTACTGAAGTTTTCAACAAAATGGTTCAAGGGTTTTATACGAACGAATTCCAAATCACAGAACTTATTTCTATAAAATTTTCAAAACACATCAAATAGATATTGTTCAAAGTACAACAGAATTAATAATAAATAACAGAAGAAAACCTGGAGTCCTTCGTCTGGTGAAGAATCCCTTCTGTAACCTTCTTTCGAATTCTTCTGTAACCTCCTTTCGAATTCCTCCTGCAGTTCCTTCTTGATCGCCTCCTGCAGCTCTCTTTTCGAATCTATCTATCTTCAAATCAATTATTTTCCCCGAAGTATTTTTTTAACAAAAATTCTTTTCTTTTCTTTTTATTTTTCTTTTCCAGATCCAAAACCACAGAGCAGAAGTTATGTGTGTGAATAATCCCTTCATAAAAAAAATAATAAATCAAAATAAAGATCCCTAAAACTCTTCTGCTTTCTTTTTTCAAAAATCCTCCCTCTTATTGGTCCTTTTTCCAGCTTTTAAAAGCACAATTATCTACAATTTTAATTAAAATAATCTATTTAATCAAGATATTATCCTTACATGATTTTCTAATTTAATATTAATAAAAAGATAATATTTAATTATTCTCAACAATATTAGTTTAATTTAATTTCTTAAATTTTAATTAATTAAATACTTTTTAATCTATAATATATTTAAATTTAACACTTTACTAACTCACAATTAAATCAAAACAACAAAACAACTTTAATTAATTATCTTATCAACTAAGATTAATTAATTAAACACAAACCATAAATTAAATAAAAACTCAACAATTAACTACACAACGACAAGGACAAAACTTCAGTCATGACACAACGACTCACAACAAACGACGGACTTGGGACGGGGACACTTCCAAACCTACTCCCTTTTTCAACATTTTTACCCATTGGGTTAATTTATTGCTCGCCCTGTCCTGCCAAAGCAGGTGGAATCGAGACTTATTCCTGCAATCCTGCATCCAAATAAACGTCAAGTAGCACATGTATATACATATAATCAAACCTCCTATCGTGAGAAGGAATTGCAGTGTAGTAGGGCACTCGTGAACGAGTGATGCTACATTGTCCTCTCACCTAATCTATTCTAACAATTATAATATCAATGACGAACTAACATTTCTAACCAAATTGATCATAAGATAACATGATACTTAACTACTGCATCATAACTAATTATTAAACTATTGCATTATAAAATAATACTGAATTCAAATAACATCACCATAGAATCATCACATTGACATATAAAACATTAATGAGCAACTATTTGAATAAACAATAATCCAACACACAGAGTAACATAAATCATACTAATAATGTCATATCAAATGATCATGTCCACTAAAGGAATAACATCATCAAACTTCAAACCAACCAAATCAAACCATAATAGAATCATCATAGTATCAACGTATCAAGTTAAAGCATAGAAATTAATAAATCCAAACAGAAAGAGGAGGGGTATTACAGAGAACAACAATCAACAATACAAGAAACCCTTGCAAAACCATACCTACAAAACCCAATGGAAAATGATAGCCACAAAAATGCAAACAATAAATAAAAGAATATTGCATCTAACAAACAATATAGTCTTTTCTCAATAGTGCCTTATCAAAAATTGAAACAATATAGCCTTTTCAACTGTGCCTTTTCGAAGATGAGACAATATAACCCAAGCTAAGCATCAACAATCGACAAAAAGTGCATAATGTTAAAAATTTCATTCTGTTGCAAACATGGCCACAAAATGGAAGCCATTGATATATCTGGCTTGATCTTGTGGAATATCAGATTTTAATGTTTCTTCAAGAGGTGTCAATGTTTCACTATCCACATAAAAGTCTTCCTTATGATTCATTTTTGATATGTCTTCACAAGATGTTCCTGATTCACAATTTCTATAGAAGCCTTCTTCATGAGCCATTTTTTATCTATGTCTAGATTTTTTTGTATCTTCATCATGTGTACAAATGTTAGGAGTAGGAGACTCTTGTTCCTTGGTAATGATATCAAGAGTGTAGGACTCCTTTTTTGAATGAAGATCATCTATGCGTCCATCCAAAGAAAAAGTATCATGGGTAGATGGAGGAATATGTGCTATATGGATATGATCATCATTTGCAACATCTTGTATAGATAGGAGAGTGTCCATTAGATCATTGTAGTACCTTAGAAATATGAATTCTTGATCTTGAATGACTTTGGAATTACTTTTGACATGCTTTGGATCAAGTTCTTGACATGGGTCAGTTTCAAAGGATGGATTGTTTATAAAGGGTTTGGTCACACCCATAAAAAGGATATGAAAATCATAGTAAAACCTATCCTGGGAATTGGATATTCTAGTAGGTGACTAATATCTATTTATGGACATTCATTTACTTGTAAAGTTAGGAAACATATAATTTGAATGGAGCAACACAATATATGCACTAAGAACTAGTTTCAGTCACAACTTAACAAAAATAAATACTTGGAAAGAATTCTATCTATGCTATAGGAAGGTAATGCAAAGTTCTCTTAACTCAACCATGATTTAACTAAAGCAAAAATCATAACAGCTATGACTGAGACACAAACTATGAACTGGCCTTATGCTGCAGGAACAATATAAGACTGAGTTTATATGAAAACTTCAAAGATGAAATCTAACTGATGATCAACAGAAAAAGAATAGCTAACTAACTAGCTATAGATACTTACTAAGTGGATCCCCTTAGCAAGCATCTACTAATTATGCAAGTGCTGAACTCAGAACTTCATCAAACTTTATTCATAAACTTAGAATGGTATACATTGCTTTGTTGATATGAAAAATAACAACAAACTTTGTCTCTTGTCATACAGATTCTACATTTTATTATTATCATACTAACTCTTACATGATATCTTCTATCTCCCTATCACTATGCTTTTATCTTACTTCTAGCCATCCTCTGCTCACTCATGCAGGAGGAGAATTTATTTAAAGTCAGGAGAACAACTAACTAACTAACCCTAACAAAGAAAGACGTGGAAGTAAAATGTATCCCAAAATTGAGGAACAGACTTCATAAATGAATTTATCCATTCAACCCAATCCAGAGAGAATCTAACACTCCACTCTTTCTAGATTGACTATCATTAAAAATTCTTCCCAATAGTTTTGGTCAAAGAGTCTTCTCCAGAGCTTCCTCAAAGTCATGCAAGAAATAGACTTTACTGCAAGGCCGAGATCAGCTGTGCTTGACTCGATCATACTTTCTTCAACAACCTGCAAAACACAAGGTAACAGATGCAAAAGAAAAGGCACATGGCACATACACAATATATGTTCATTAATCACATATTTAAATCTATTTTATCATTCAAAAACTATATGTGATATACCAGTCATCTCGGGAGTCAAACGGGGTAATAAATATAGATAAGACAATATGATAGGTTGTAGGAACATGAAAGTGTATTGCTATAGGATATCCCAATAAAAGGTTTCAAAAGAGTTCAAACAACCATGAATAACAAAAGTAAAGGTATTAAAAGTTCATCATGATATCCAAACTATGAGCACATTTTGGGCTCATCATGTGCCCCCTACTTAGCCCAATGCTAGCCCTCCAGCATTAACTTTCTTGGTGCTCTTTCAGAAATCAGTGGTTGCAGCATGACTCTGAAATGGAGTTCCAAACCTATAATAAAATCCTCTGAAAGTTTTCCACCTTTCATACCTAAGAGCTTTTGAATCATCATTAAGATTTGTAGCCTAGTAAGGATAAAGGGGCCACATTAGCACATGAGGTCTGAATGTCAATGGCAACCACAGTTCAAACCTCTTTTGAAGTCCCAACTATATATATCTACTTGGTCATTTAAGGGATGCTATGAAATTTAGGGGACTGTGAGGCTCGGACCTTCTTAGCCCATCAGTTAGTTTTTCCCACCTTTTCTCAATTCTGGTGTATGACAGTCTCCAAAACGAATATGGCTATTCTTGAAATTCATCATATACCTATTTCCTGAGATCAAATATTTTCATCCTGGTTGTATTATTATGAATGTCATATGCCAGAGTTAACTAGGTTTTCAACATTGCATGGGGGTCTAAACTTTCAGGGTGCAATGGAATAGGCTCATTCCTTTCGGTTTCCTCATATGTTTCCCATTGCTTGCCATAATTTTCTTCATTTGCTGCCCATGAGATAAATGATCTCAAATGGATGTCGCCAATATACAAAAGAGGATTGCATTCTATTTCAGATGGAATTAAAAAGCCATATAAATAAAATTCACACAGAGAATTTCTTAACCAATTAGGGGCTGCTTGGTACATGTCGTAGAATTATTTAGCAGTGTGAAGTATAGGATCTTGATTTCTAGAAATTCTCATTAGTTGGAACCATAAGAATTGTTCCTTAAGGCACAAAGCATAAACTCTAGGTGGTGGTCTGCATTCCATAATTTGACCAGTTACTTTTAACATTTCATCCATTTTTCCTTGTAACTCTAGAATTTCCTGTTTCTGACTTTCAATTTCCTTTTTTTCAGTTTCTTCCTTTCTACCTCACATAGACTTTGTTGCATGTCAATCTGGGCTAGGTGCTAGAAAGTGAGGGTTTGCAATGTAACTGGTTTCTAGTTAGCTTTGACATATTCCATAAACTCAATAAAAAATGTCTTCTTATAAACAACAATGGCTTGACAAGTCACAAGGGAAAATGTAGGTTCACTGGCCACATCCAATTATTCAATTTTTTCCTGCTCTTGTTGCAGGATGAATTCTTGTTGCTATAGTGGAGAAGACTATGCTTCCTCCAAAATCTACATAGTAGCGGCAGCCAAGTCATCAAGACTTGGTACCCCTTTTTCATTATGCTCAATTTCCTTTGTCTTAATTTGTTCCTCTTCAGGAACGAATGAACTATGTACAACACTATCAGAAACATTCTGAGAAACATCAAATTTAGATTCAATGGACTCTTCTGAAATTACAATAACCTTTGGTTGAGGTGAAGCAGGGGAGGTCTTACATCATTTCCTTGTGGAAACTCTTCTTGGCACTAGTGTAGCTACAGGAGGTGTTCTTGTAGCCCTCCTTTTTCTGGACTGTCTAGAGGGTTCTACCTTGCCAAAGGATGATGGTGAATTGGTGATAGCAATAGGTGTTGCTGTAGGAAAGATGGCTACAAGGGAAGATGCTGCAGGAGAAGGGAATTACCTTTTCTGAGAATGGGGGTCAGACTCTGGGGTTTGTTCCGCCCCAGATGACTCTCCTGCCTTTGTTTTTCCCTTTTCTCTCCTAGTGGCAGACCTAGTTTGTACTCGGGCAGAGGATTTTGGTGTGAGAGCTGCAAGACCAGGTGCTATAGGAGTAGATAACCCTTGCCCTGTTCTTCTAATAGCAGACACAATTTTTCTTTCCTTTTCTGAGGCCGTGGGGTAAGTACCCTAGGGGTTCTATAATTTGCAAGCTTTTTTGGGCAACAAATTGTTGCTAGGAGAGAGGTGAGACATCTCTCAAAGAGCGTTCAATCAATAATTTGATAAGGCCATGTTGAGCAATAGAATTATCTTTCCCTTATTGGGTTCCATGGGCACTCTGTTCTAGAAATTTAAACAAGAAATTCAGAATATTTATAGCTAACCCATGCCTCATATGACTTAACAATTTGAAATGGTAATAATGCAGGTAAGAGAAATGTCCTTCACATGTCGAATACCTGATTATGTAAGCAGTGTATTCTGGATAAGGAGGAGGCAACGATACTCACTTGCATCCCTGCTTGGAAACTTCCAAACATCCATCAGTGGGTATTGAAAATTTAGCCCTTACAGAGGCAGAATCCAAGGAAAAATTTTCTCCAATGGCTGGAAGTTCGGTTACTTCAACAATTCTTCCTTCAGTTATAGCAACCGTTAGACCCCATACAGTAGCCTCCCCTTTAGAAAGGGTTCTCAAAAATTCACCAGCAGCCTCCTCATCAAAAGCATTTAAACTCAGGTAGTTTAACTATCCACAGAGCCTAAATGCTTGGACCGTTTGAGGATTTTGCAATAATAACTCATGAGCTACAGGCTCATGTCGCACCAGTTGACCACCCATGTTCACAGTTTTTTCTTAGCTGAATTCAACTCCCTACTAAAAATTCAAAAAAAATTCTCTCTGTTTCCCTTTTTTTTTAGTTTGTTTTCTCTTCTGTCGTGCCGTCACATTTCTCTTTTTTCCAAAAATGAACTTTTTGAACAAGTAGTTTTGGTTGTAATTTACAAAAAAAATATGCAATGAAAAAGACATGCGATCATATTTGGAAAGTACCAGAAAAATAATAAAGAAAGGTTATCTGAGCAGTTGTGGCAGTGGCAAAAAGACAGGTATTAAAAAGTGGATTACCCGCCCCCTACTTAGAGTATGACATGTGTCCTCACATGTACTAAAGAATATGTAGAGATCGAGTAATAATGACTGGTACAGACATAACAGTAAATAAATAGAATAAAATAAATCAAATATGCAATAACAAAAGATATGGCGTACCTTTGATAAATGCATGTACGTGTTAAGAAAGATGATGACTTCTTCATGAGTTGACAGTTGGGAATGATATCATAATTAAGGGCGATGTAGATGAATGAGGCGGATGGGTGACATGGGCAGACGACATGAATGGATGGAATGGATGGATGGGATGGATAGATGGAAGATAAAGAAGTGAGATGTGGCGACGAGTGAAAATGAAGAAAAAGGGGTTTCCTTAAAAAGAAAACCTTTATTATGAGCATGCTTTTCAAAATTATGGTGAAGCTATAGGAGAAAGGCTAAAGCATTCAGCTACAGGAAGAGTAGCGATAGGATCCTAAACAAACTGCTACATGAATTCTTCTTTTGATACTGGTTTATGGTACAACCGGAGGCAGTGTCCATTACCTAATAGCTTGAATCTAATAGGATCAATTGTAACAAGTTGAACTGCACCATTAGCAAATACATTCTCAATTTCATATGGCCCCAACCATTTGGTCTGTAATTTTCCTGGACTGCCCTTATACCATGAGTCATAAAGCAGAGCCCAGTCTCCTACTTTGAATTTATTTTCCTTAATATATTTATCATGCCACCTTATTCACTAATTCTGTATCATCTCAGTGTGCTGCAGGGCATACTTTCAGAGTTCATCCAGAGCATTGAGCTGCATGATTCTATCTTTTTTTGCATTTGTTAAATCCATGTCCAGCTCCAGTGTTGTTCAGAGAGTCTTATGTTCAAATTCTATTGGCATCATAGCTATTTTACCATACACCATTTCAAAAGGTATAAATCCTGTAGCAGTCTTCCAGGTAGTACAGTAGGCCTATATAGCTTTTGGTAACCTTGCGGCCTATTCCTTCCTATGCAAATCTACAGTTTTAGTCAAAATGGCCTCTATATCGATATTGGTAACCTCAACCTGGCCATTGGCCTGGGGGTGATAAGGAGTTGATTTCCTATGTCGTATATTTTATTTATTGACTAAAGTTGTGATAAGTGTAGAAGTAAATTGTGCTCCTTGATCTGTCACTATCTCCCTAGGAACACCAAACTTAGTAAATATTTCCTCATAGAGGAATTCAACCACTTTATTATCCCTAGCATGTTTCATAGGTTTAGCTTCTACCCATTTTGTGACATAATCTATGCACACAACAATGTAGGACTTACCATTGGAAGGTGGGTCAATTGGTCCCACAAAATCCAGTCCCCATTTGTCGAATGGTGTAACTACAATTTGTGGAAATAGTGGCATTTCATCAGAGCGAGTTGGTCTTCCCATCCTTTGGCATCTGTCACATCTCCTTGTATACTTGACTACATCTCTATGCAAAGTTGGCCAATAGTAACTAGTATTTAAAATTTTCATTGCTATCCTTTTGGCAGCAAAATTTCCACCACATGGCTCATCATGGCTTGCATGTAGTATATCATGAGTGTCCTCCTTTGGTACACATCTCATAACATGATCTGGCCCTATATAAAACATGCAATCTACAATCCAAGAAAAGTTAAAACTTTTCTCTACCAATAATCTCTTTTCCTTAGGGGAGAATTGAGGAGGAGTTCTTCCTGTTGCCAGATAATTTGCTATATCAACATACCATGGATGAATAACCTTGATTGCAAACAGGTGCTCATCAGGAAAGGAGTCTTCAATAAGTGCAGTCATTTTTCCTTTGAATTCTAGAAAGGAAATCAGTAACTACATTGGCTTTACCTGGCTTGTCTATAACTGTAATATCAAATTCCTGCATCAACAATAACCATCTTTCCAATCTCTCAGATATTGAGCTTTTGTTCATGAGATACCAGATTGCTGCATGATCAGTGTGGACAAATATCTGATAACCAGTGATATAATGCCTAAATTTATTAAGGGCATAGATTGCCAACATTTTTTTCTATAACAGTGTAGTTGAATTCAGCCCCTTGCAGATTTTTTCTTATGTACTAGAGTGCATGTTCAGTTGATCCATCCTTCTACCCTAACACTACTCCAATTGCATAATCTGATGCATCAATATGAATATGAAATGGGAGTGACCAATCAGGTCCTTTCAGAATAGGTGCTTGTGTGAGGGTGACTTTCAAGTCAAGAAATGTTTTTTCACATTCCTCTATCCAGGAAAACTCTACATCTTTCAGTAGATTGTATAAGGAGCCTGATATTTGGCTGAAGTTCTTGATGAATCTTCTGTAGTATCCGACATAGCCTAGAAATATTTGTACCTCTTTCTGCTTAGTAGGAGAGGGTAACTTAGAGATGATCTCAATTTTAGCAGGATCAACCTGAATTCCTACAGCAGAAATATAATGACCGAGCACTATTCCCTCCTGCATCATCATGAAGCACTTTTGACTATTCAGTGATAGGTTGTGATCTTCACATCTCTGTAGTACTTTTTCCAAGTTGGCTTGAGCTTCCTCAAAATTTGTACCATAAACAGTAAAGTCATCCATGTATATTTCCATGCAATCATATGAGATGTCTGAGAAGATGCTTATAACTGCCCTCTGGAAGGTTGCAGGAGCATTATAGAGATGAAAAGGCAAAATTGAATAGGACAACATTCCCCAAGGGCATGTAAAAGTAGTCTTTTCCTAGTCCTTAGAAGAAATCTTGATCTGATTATATCCACTGAAGCCATCCAAGAATGAAAAGTACTTCTTTCCAGCTAAATTATCTGGAACTTGATTAATAAATGGAAGAGGAAAGTAATCTTTCTTCGTTGCTAAGTTAAGTTCTCTATAATCTACACATACCCTCCATTTTCCTCATTTCTTAGGAACAATGACCAATGGGGAAACCCATTGACTATCACAGATTGGGTAGATAAAGCCAACTGTCAACATTTTCTGCAATTCTTCTTTAACAATCTCTTTCAAAGTTGGATTGATTCATCTTTGAGGTTGCCTAATAGGTTTGATGTCACTGTTAATATATATGCGATGTGTATAGAGTTTTGTGTCTAGACCCTTCATATCTCCATAGTCCCATGCAAAAGCTGACTTATGACTGGTAAGCATTTTGATCATAGATTCTTGTTGCTTACTGGTGAGGTTTTTATTAATGCACAAGATTTTTCCTGCAGCTACCTCAACTTGAGAGGTTAAGTCTATCATAGATACTTCAAACAGAAATGGCATGCCTACTTCATGGGGTAGTAAGGTGTGTAAGCAATCAGTTGTTGTAGGATAATGAGTTGATGTGGACAGAGGAAGAATAGTCCACAAGGAATGTGGATTTTTATCACAATGAAAGTATTCAGTACGATAGTTATTCAGCAGGATATTGGATAGTATATCTTCTTCTTCTTGGTATGCAATAAAAGGCTCTCTGGTAATCATCATTAAATTGGCCACAGAGTTCACTTCTTCCTCTTCTCCCAAATCTAGCCAAGCAACATCTCCAGACTCAAGTTGGGGCAGTGTTGGAGAATAGAGGGTAAGTTTCTTTGTGCTATATCCATCAGATATTGTCATGTCACCCAACCTACAACCAATGCAAGCATCAATAGTAGCCAACCAAGGCCTTCCTAGAATGACAAGGTATCCCCCCAATGATGCTTTTGGAGATAAGACCATGAAATTAGCAGGGTATTCCCAGGAATCCAAGGTGACTACCAGGTCTTCGACTACCCCATCAGGTTTGACAGTTGAGCTATCAGCAAGCTGTAATATTGTAGGTGTAGTTCTTATTTCTTAAATATTAAGTCTTACAACTAGGTCCTTTGTCATGACATTGATAGCTGCACCAAGATCTACTAAAACATTCTTAATTTTCAACCCATTAACATTTATCTCCACAACAGTACTTCCTAGATCTAAATATTTTGGGATGCTAAGCTTCCTTAGCATTAAGTTAGAGAGTTGGTCTATTACATGGACAATTTGAGGGTCTTTCTTTTTCCTCCCCGGTTTCTTCAAACATGCCTACTTGATGGCCTTGCCATAGATAGGTACTTCTTTGATTGCTTGGAACAAGGAAATTTTCATACATATATGCTTTAGCTGGTCAAGGATATCAAAGGTGGATTCCTCTTGTTTCTTCACATTTTCACCTTCCAATCTTTGTGGGAAAGGAGGGGGCACTTTACCAGATGACTTAGGTAATGATGGGATTTGAACAGGCTGATTTGGTTGGGCTTGGTCATTAATATCTTCTTCTTGTTGGTCAGTCTCCTCATATGGTAATTCTAAGATTATGGGAGGAGATGGTGTGCATAGCATGGTTCTTGAACATAAATTAATATTATTGAAGTTAAGAGCATAGGCAGGCTGATGATTAGGATTAGCAAAATAGACTTGCTATTGTTGCGGTTGTTGGTTATTTGAATTAGGTGATGTCTAAGATAGTAGTTGGGTTGATTTTAGATTCTGACCTTGATTAGCTGTAGGAAGTGGCATAATGGATTACTGCTAGGGTTGCTGTAGGAAACTTGCGGTCAGATTTGACCATTACTAGCCTCCTCTCTATTGGTTAGGCTGCCATGCCAATTCCCTTGTGGAGGCTGCCACTGGCTTTGCTGAGGTGGTTTCTAGTTCCCTTGTGAGGCTTGCCAATGGTTTTTCTAGACATTTGGCCAAGGGTTATTCCACTAAGGTTGGGAGTATGGCTCATAGTTTGGAGGGTACTGATTTTCCCATTGACTATTATATGAACCAAAATTTTGTAAAGGATCCTAAGACATACCTTGTCTTGGGACCCATGGCCTCCTTTGTGCAACAAAGAAGACTTGGTCATCATCACCTTCTATCATCTTAAAATTAGTAGGAAACTGTTTAGCCTCCATGTTGGCCACCATCTTGCATCTGTAGTCACGTTTCTTCTGTCTACAATGCAGACAAAACTCTGCCAACATTGCTTCAGCTTCCTCATGTTTCTTCCGAGCTTGCATAGTGTCCAACTGTGTAGCCATGTTGTTTATGATTTCTTGCTTGAAATCATATAGCAAATTTGTGATCTCCATCTAGGAAACTCCACTGGAAGAAGACTTTCCCACTGAAGCTTGATGACCTCTACCTTTCTTCACATTTACTCAGGAGTAATTAAGACATATTTTCTTAATATCATCCAAAGGCAGTTGGGTTATATCACCTCCTCCCATTAGGTCTAGAGCGTCTATACAGGCATCACTGATTCCTCTCAGAAAAAGTAGTTTCTGAGAGTCTTCATTGAGAGTATGATTTGAGTTCTTTTTCAGAGAAAACAAGAATCTTGAGATGTAGTCTTCCAAGCTTTCATCCTCCTTTTGTTGAATTCTGAATATATCATCTCCCTTACTTCCACTCTTACAATATTCCTTATATCTCTCAAGAAAGTTTGTTTGCATGGCTGCCCAACTATCAACAACACCTCTTCCCAAACTCATGAACCATCTAAGAGCTCCTTCCTTCAAGGTGGAAGGAAACAATTTCAACTTGTGTGCATCTGAAGTGTAATCATAACTGCGACAAAGGATATCAAACTCAAATAGGAAAGTTTCAAGATCCCCCATAACTAGGCCATAGAACTTGGGAAGTAATGAAGAAGGAATATTTTTAAGGTTATCAGTATCTCACCGAGGAACAATGGGAAACTCAAAAGGAGGAGGTGGATTAGGTAGATTATTTTCCATATTTTCTTGCTGGAATATCAGAGCAAATGGATTTTCCTCAGGTTCTTTGTTGGCTGGGTCAAATGGTAGTTCAACAAACAGGTTTTCAGGGAGAAACCTTCCCAGCGCATCTCTTCTTCTATGCATGCAATAGAATGAATTATGATTTGAAGGATTTTGAAAATTTCTGATTAACAAACTAAACTAATGCTAAAAATGAATTATGCCAAGTTCCTAGCTTGACACTATTCCCGGCAACGGTGCGAAAAATGGTCGCGGCCACAAAATGGATATGAAAATCATAGTAAAACATATCATAGGAATTGGACATTCCAACAGGTGACTAATATCTCTTTATGGACGTTCATTTACTTGTCAAACCAGGGAACGTATACTTTGAATGGAGCAGCACAATATATGCACTAAGAACTAGTTTCAGTCACAACTTAATAGAAATAAATACTTGGAAAGAATTCTATCTACGCTACAGGAAGGTAATGCAAAGTTCTCTTATCTCAACCATGATTTAACTAAAGCAAAAATCATAACAGCTACGACTGAGACACAAACTATGTACTGGCCTTATGCTGCAAGAACAATATAAGACTGAGTTTGTATGAAAACTTCAAAGATGAAATCTAACTAATGATCAACAGAAAAAGAACAGCTAACTAACTAGCTACAAATATTTACTAAGTGGGCCCCTTAGCAAGCACCTACTAATTATGCAAGTGCTGAACTCAGAATTTCATCAAACTTTATTCATAAACTCAGAATGGTATACATTGCTTTGTTGATATGAAAACTAACAACAAACTCTGTATCTTGTCATATAGATTCTATTTTTTATTATTATCATATTGACTCTTACATGATATCTTCTATCTCCCTATCACTATGCTTCTATCTTACTTCTAACCATCCTCTGCTCACTCGCGCGGGAGGAGCACTTATTTAAAGTCAGGAGAACAAATAACTAACTAACCCTAACAAAGAAAGACGTGGAAGTAAAATGTATCCCAAAATTGAGGAACATACTTCATAAATGAATTTATCCATTCAACCCAATCCAGAGAGAATCTAGCACTCCACTCTTTCCAAATTGACTGTCATTAAAAATCATTCCCAACAGTTTCAGTCAAAGAGTCTTCACCAGAGCTTCCTCAAAGTTGTGCAGGAAATAGACTTTACTGCAAGGCCAAGATCGGCTGCGCTTGACTCAATCATACTTTCTTCAATAGCCTGTGAAACACAAGGTAACAAATGCAAAAGAAAAGGCACATGGAATATACATAAGATCCATTCATTAATCACATATTTAAATCTATTTTATTATTCAAAAACTATATGCGATATACTAGTCATCTAGGGAGTCAAACAAGGTAATAAATATAGATAAGACAACACGATAGGCTGCAGAAACATGAAAGTGTATTGCTACAGGATATCCCAATAAAAGGTTTCAAAAGAGTTTAAACAACCATGAATAAAAAAAGTAAAGGTATTAAAAGTTCATCATGATATCCAAACTATGAGCACATTTTGGGCTCATAAGCGTTCTTGGATGAAATCATTAGATATGGGAAGTGGCTCAATATCCTCTTGATCTTTGGGTGGACTTAGGTTAAATTTTAGCTGAGGATCCCTTTAATATCTATAACCATAAGGTCAAAGGATGTCAATATGTCTTGGAAAGTACCATTGCTAACTTTGGTGATAGATGTTAATCATGCTATGGAATAAATTCTTGAGATATGTTCTCTAACTCATTAGGTGATGTAGAGACATTTTCAACATGATCATTGGTTGATGGGTCATCGATTATGTCAATAGGATCAAATAATCCTAACACTCCTTGAAATAGATCACTAAAAAGTGGCTCTTGATGTATGGTGAGTTGATCATCGGATGGGGTAGAAACATCTTTATTGTGCTCATTAATGGAAAGATCTTGAACATTTTTTTCAATAATTGTGGTGGAGAGATTGTCAATGTCTTCAATCGTAGGGTCAAGTGATGTTGACATTTTGTGAATTGGATCATTATTGGGTATTGTTGGTGGATTTTGAAAAAGTGACTCTTGATATATGTTGATTTGATCTTTGGATGAGGTAGAAACATCTTCAAGGTGCTCATTGATTGATAGGTGTTGATCATTGTTTTCAACAATTTTGGTGGGGAGATTGTCAATGTTATTACTAGTGGTTGAATCCTGATCATTGTCCCCAATAGTGATTATATTTTGATCAATAAGGTCTCAGATGATATTTTTGAGTTGAATATAGTTTGATGTTGTGTGTCCCTTTCTTTTGTGAAAATCACAAAGGTGCTTCTTGTTATACCCTAGCGGTTTAACTAGGGGTTGATAGTTTGCATAAATGGGGATTTTGATGAAATTTTCTTGTACCAACTGTTGCATGACCAATTTGATTGGTCTCCCAAGTGGTGTGTATTTTTATTTGTTACCTTGTGAGATTTTTACTTTAATTGACCTTGTGGTGATTGATTTTGGAGATGTGGTGATTGATCTTTGAGATGTGGGGTTTGGATTTGTTGATGTGGTCAATCTTGATATCTAACTTCTTGACATGGTTGTGGAAACACCTCAACACTTTGATGACATGGTTCAACCAAAGGAAGAGTGTATTGATTTTGGAGTGAAGATGTGTCTTGGCTCAATAAGTCAATTAGTTTGGCAAGTGAAGCAAGTAACTGATCTAGTGAATTTTGGTTTTGATTTTGATTTTGACTCCCTTGATATGGTTGACTTGGATTTTGTTCAAGAAAATTTGGAATGTACACTTGTGGTGTTTTCATGGGATCATGCACAAATTGATTTTGGACAATGTTTTGATTTGGGATGATGTTCATATTTGGAATTATGGGTTGAAATTGCACATTGTTTTGGTTGGGAATCACATTTCCTTGATTTTACATGGTGTTACCTTGACTTGGATTAATACATGGAGTCGTTAACATCTTTTCTATAATTTGAACAACATTTGTATGTTTTGCGAGCATATCTATCCCAAAGTTTTCCAAGTGTGGATTTGAAATGTTCATGTTTGGAAAACTTGTACTTGGAGTGCATGGATTTGGTGGGATGATGTTGTTCATTTGAAGAATCATGCCTTGATTTTTTGGTTAATAGATTTGTAGGTTTGGTCTTGGATTTTAATCTATCATCAGGAAAGGTGTTCCAAACTTTTGACTGGGCATACTCATATTTGTTCTACCATCGAGGTTTGTAGGAGATAATGATCCCATGTATGTATTGTATAAATGTGAGTGTTGATAATCAATTGGAATTGTAAGGCTTTGATAGTTTAGTTGGTTTAGACCACTCATGATGTATGGATCAAGTTTATATTCCATGTTCTTCTTGTGTTTTTACCTTGTTATAAAAGTGAACCTTTAAGGTGATTTAGGATGAAAGGGGTGAATGATATGGGTGTTGAAGGTTTAGGGACTTTGGATCAATGATAGACTTAGGGTTTTATTTTGATTGGTTTGATTTGGATAACGAACTTGTAAACCCTAAGATGTTTAGAAGTTATCTTAGCATGAACTCATTTAAAGGTGTGTTGATTTAACTAAGTGTGTGAGGAAGAATTCATCAACACACACCTAACTAAACATATGATTTTGATTTGGTTTAAGGATGATTTACCCAAGTCTAAAATGATGTTTTCAAAGCTCTAAATTTTTTTGTGGGATGAAGATGATAAATTTTTTGGATGGATGAAGTGTTTGATTTTGATCCTAAATGAACCTAGGAAGGACTTGTTTACTAGACCAAGATATTGAAGAACATGCTTTTCTCTATGAGTAGTTCAACCCAAAAGACCAATGTTTGCATGGAAAACCATAAGAAAAAAGATAACAAGAACTCGTGTGGGGTTCAATTGTTTTAATATTTTCTTAACAGATTCTTTTTACCATAAACACTTTCTTGATTAGCTTTTGAAACTAGATGTCTAATTTCCTAATTCTCTTTCATCCCACAAAGTCCATTATATGGAAATATAGAAAATCAAGGAAAAATTCTCCTAATGTTGATCTTAGTAGGAGAAAATTGAGATGAAATCCAAATGCTTAGAAGCCTCTAAGGATGAGAATCCCAAGGGAAAGCAATAGCATGTGATTTCGTTCAAGGATATTTGCTTCTCTAAAAGGTTTTAGATTTGATGTTCATGTTGAATGTTGGTTTTTGAATGTTTTCAATCAAGCAATGTGTTTTGATTCAATAACAATCACAACCCTATAGATATTTGAGACAATATTTGTTGAATCCCCACTTAGACAAGTCCAACTATGCCTACTTTTAGCAGATGGTTAGATGCTTGACCCCACTAGCTCCCCTCCATGACTCAACACTTCTTTTAGGGCAGCCAAGCATCAACACCCATGAATCTCCCATGGCATACTATCCATCTCTACTAAAATCAGTAAAAGTGTGGGGTGGCTTTAGAACAACAGCTCTTGCACCAACAAATAGATAGGGATTTTGGCCTTTCTAAACAAGTGTTTTAATTCAAACTTTCAATTCATGGAGATTGACCCATACGATGAGAAATAATTGCTTCCCTTCTCTTCGGGACCAATTACATGATACTGGCCTTTGTTCTAGTACCCACTTATATATCCCGGCTAGAAATACACTTAGCTTTAGTGTGTTACTAGTTGGGTCATTCCCTTGGGTGAGTACTTTTTCCCACAAGGCAGGCCCTCTAAGATAAACAAAAAAAAAAACATATTCATAGTTTGATCAACCTTCATTGTTCAATTTTATACCCAAATTGAAAATGTATGGGAAATTACTTACGCAACTTAATGTCACAAAAAGGCCTTTTGATTCTCAAGGTCATTGTGAGGCGTGAGAGAAGTGCATACATCCTTTTAGTGATATTACTTTGAGTAAGTGATGAAAAGACAAGGAAAAAATTGTTCATTTTAAGCCCACAAAGAAAAAGTGAATTCTTTTTATAGCACCAAATCAAATGTGGAATTTTCCTTGTTCAATTGTTAGCTTCAAACGAAATCTAGTGAGTTTTCCCTAAGATTCATTTTAAGCCCTTTGTAGCAAAGATTGAAATGTTATTTTTAGAGCCCCAAAAAGATGAGAGTTGGTTTAAAATAGAAAATTAAAGCATGAAGTGGAAGCTCTAAGTATTTAAAAATTCTTTGTCAACTTCAAAATTTAAAGTTTCAATCCTCTTTAACTCCAAGATTCTTCAAAGATTGCTTCCAATTCTTCAACGTTGTGAGTTCTTCTTGCAAATGATAATCCATCCTCCTTAATTTTCCTATAAACATCACAAATAAGAGTTATGCATGTATTGTAAAACAATAAAAGTATACACAAGACATGTCAATCATTTGAGGAAACCTAAATAAAATAAAATTGTATTAATAAAGAACATGAGTTCTATTCGATTATAACTCAAAATAATAAAAAATTTCAAGTATTCTCTATTCAAAACTATTGAAATTGTCATGCAAAATCTCTGTTAGCAAAGAATTTCATGGTGTTGATTAGTGCACTCATGTACTATAGTGACCTCTCAAATCGAAGCCAGATGATACACCCAACTTTAAATTATCAATTGAGCTTTCTGAAAGTTAATGGAATAGCTTTAACCACATCAAAAATTACTTCAAGTAATGTCAATGTTAGAGCATTATAAAAGCTTAATCATGACAGTGAATGCAATTATTTCAAGCTAAACTCATATGGAGAAAATGAAGGGTACACGCCAACTGTTGGAGAAAATGCTAAAAAGAAATGTCAGAGCATTAAAAGTCAATGTTAAAGCATTAAAAGCTTAATCAACATAGTGAATGCAATTATGTCAGGCTATAATCAGATGGAGAAAATCAAGGGTACACGCCAACTAGGTCAGTGCCTACTTGCAGGTGGTGACCTTACTTTTTTCTCTTTTCAAAATTTGTGCTTACCCACTACACAGTTGGTAAGTGTTGCCATATCCATTGCTAACTTCCACCAATTATTTAAGGTCACTGTAATTATGTTATGGACTATCCACTGAATACTTTAACGATTCCCCTCAAGTGGGCAGTCCCTTCTACGCTTAATAGCTAGCTAGTTACAGTGGTAGAAAGAAACCAAAATGATAGGTTTACAATGTAAGTTATCAACATCAACAACACACAAAGCCATCCACCCACAGTTAATTTCAATTTTGTTAGCATTATGAATAGAGTACAAGGGTGGAAATGGATGAGAATGGCCCCATAAAGCTAGGTAAGTTTGTAAGGCTAGAATAATTCCAACTTAGAACCAAAAATATAGGACTATACTTACAAAATTACATCTTCGAAAAGGAATTTGAAGAGTTATTGACCCCTTTTTTTTTCTTTTCTTATCTTTATTCATACGTTTCCCATTACCCAATAAGATACCACTAATATCGAATCAAGTTTCTTACAAAGATTCAAAACAACAATAGATCGTACAAAGATTCAAGTTTCCCATTACCCAATAAGATGTGGTGGGTCTAATCACAACAACAACGCTAATAGGAACCAATGCTATTGAATGTTCTTACACCCCCAACCATTGGATTTGCTTTTATTTTTGAAAGGAGGTAGCCTTTATCAATAACGATTTTAGGAGGACATTATCACTTATTTCAAGGTTTCATTGATTCAATGATCAAGGTAGCAAACACTAAAAAACACGAAATAAAAGAAGCATAAAGAAACCTAAATTTACGTGCATGCCACAACACGCCAACAAAGCTTACTATGATGCACAAGGAGTAGAACGTACAGGACTAGATGATATTTTCCTCCAATATATGGATATTGATCTTAAACATATGGGTTCTGGCTATGCTTTGCCCATAAGGAACTATCTTTGCATTTTCTAAAAAAAACTAGCGAAAAAGCAAGCCCGATACAAGTTTAGTGATGAACATATAAAAAAATAGATTATAACTTATTTCTCAACAGAGGGGGGATAGTCAGTTTGTGGGAGTTAGCTTACAATACTATTTTGTAATTTGTAACAACCAACAAAAGAACCTTAAGATTTGTGAAAATGACCAGCATATAAATTCTAATGGTGATAGAGAAATAAAAAGATCAAACATAAATGTATGCCAGAGACTTAATACAATTCAAGCTCAATGCAGTAGCCAAAGTAATCAATTTAAACCATGGTTGATGATTATTAGCGTAAGACAACTATAGCTTTGACAAATGGAGTTTTCTTTAGTTAGTATCATGCAGAGGGGTATGTGCAGGATCATCATGGAAAAAACAAACCCTTAATGGCAAAAAATTTAGAAAAATCAGAGTTAGGAAACTTGACATAAAAATTTGAATAAGTTATCTATATTATTTCAAAAATATGTACGAATAGAATTTGTAGAAAATTGAATGTAGTTTGTAAACTATCAGGTTTTTTTTTAAATCTATTTGGTAAAATTTGAAATTTCAATGCGTGGTATTTAAATTTTTAGGGAAAAAATAAGAAGTAGGTGTCTGAACCACCCTAACTACAATAAAATGATAAAAAAAAATTATAAGATTTTATTTATAAGTAGAGGAATCATGCCTCAATGTGATGCATATTTTTTTGTAATCTTTTTCCAAGTAAATAATTAATTATGAAATTTTTATTAAATTTTTAAAAATATAAAAATTGTATGTCGACCACCTTAACTTGGTCAAAACTTCATGAAATTCAATTTTTCTTTTTTAATCCTATATAATTATATGAAGCATAGAATGTGACACATGTTTTGAATTCAAAAATGTGATACCGTTTGAAAGCTATAGATGTTTTTCAATCAGCCTATCAATCAAAATTTAGTTGTAATTTGAATAGAAAATGAATAATAATTACTTATTAAATTCAAAGTAAAGCATAATTTATACAGTGGAAAGCTGAAAATCTCCTTTAAAAACCCTTTTCATTTCATCAATTTTGGGTAAAAAATAGTCATTAGCCACATACCCATCATATTTCCACTTTTTGGCCCATCATGATCCTGCACATACCCAGAGAAAAATTAGTATTAATCTACACTAAAGTTCCAACCTCACACATTCAAAATTCTGTGCATACCAATACTCAATGTGTGCCAATATTGCTATGTTTAATGTATTCCAACATTCAACAAAAAGAAAACTATTATCTTGCATTAATTGACTAAAATTACTATATTTTTACTAATTCAATCTTTACTGTATGCCTTAAGCAAGACACAAACATCAACAAGGATTTTATTTTCCTATCAAATACCAAAGATTACAATCAAATGCGTACAAAAAACAATGACGTATCATTCCTATGGAATGCATTCAAACATTTGGCCCTTCTTCTAGCGCCATTATGTGAACCTTAAATCTACAATGCTTCAAATAATGACCACAATTATCTTAGTTAGTCAATTCAAAATTAGCAAACCTAAGATTCCTATGAAATACTTAACCATGCTAAGAGATGCAAACTAAATAGAACAAAAACAACTAATTGCAAGCATATGAAAACATGATCACACCCCTATCTCATAGTGGATTGGTGCTTCTTTGAAGTGGAAAGAAGCCCTTTCCAAATCCTTGATAAGCTCCTAGATGAAATGATGAAAAATATGAAAGATGACCAAGATGAAGTGCAAGGTGAAAGTGTATCACGTTGCCTAATATTGTGCAATTGTGGAGGCTTAAATCAATAGAGCGGGTCTCTATTTATAGAATAGAATGATAGGAGAATGCAAGATAGGAGGAATGTGGGATAAAAGATAATCCAATGGCATTGTGCCACTTCTCAGCATTCCAATGGAGGGAGGTTGTGTACATCTTGGTCAATGTGCCAAAGAGGGGGAGATTTGAAATTCAAAATATGGCTTGTTGGAGGGAGAAGAAAAGTCTTAAATTCCAAGTGGGGGACATGTAAGAGATAATGTAAGAGGAGATAATGCTATGTTGGAGGACAAGACATGTGAAAGGGAAAATTCAAATTGGAGGAATTTCCCTAAAGATGCCAAGTTGAGAGAAAATGAAGATTTAATAAATTAATTAAAATAATTTATTTGTGCAAGTGGGAAAAGCTAGAGGATGTGACATGGATTAGACTTAGCCTTAATCATGATTTGATTAACTTAAGAGAAGATTAGGTGATTTGACCTATTTGATTTAGATTTATGGATTAAAATAAATCAAAAGTAGATTGAAAATGATTTAGACTTAGTTAAAGAAATATTTTGATTTATTTAGCTAAAGGGGATGATGTTAGTGTTAAAGATGAATTTATTTAATTTAAATGGAGGACTTTCGTAATTAATCAAATAAACTTGATTTATTTGATGAATGGATAAATATGACTTAATTAAATGCATGATGCCAATTTTGTATGTCTACATCAGTATCATAACCTTTTGATGCAAAGGCCGATAAGGGATTTGACAGGGCCACCATGTTTTTATAATGCTCATGAATAAGTTGAATAAGGCTAGTATTCAAAACTAGATTCTTCCTAGGACTTTTTCTATGTTCCTCAATACTGTTATTCAAGGAGTAGATCAAGTAGTGAGGAAAGGAAACCCTTACCTTATGTCGAAAATGATTAAGGAGATAAAAATAGTAACCATAGACTCTGGTAAATCTGTCATCCAACGTAATGTACTCCATAAGGATTCTGAGCACCTCCCTCCAAATCTTCTTGACTGTCCCAATGTTAAAATAACTATTGGAAACTTTAACTAGCCCCTTCCTTTCCTCATTAGTTTTGGGAAAATTGATAACAATTCATCTGAAAACTTCCTTTCATGAAAGAACTTGACCCCCTCAATCAAGAGACTAGTGATTTCCATAATGATGTTCTCATCCACCTTAAGCTTTCTCCTTGAGAGAATTATTTCACCTTTCTTCCAATGTTTAGCAAAATAATCTATAACTTTTGGGTCAGGACCATGGAGTTTTTCAATGAAAGGCTGCAACCCACCCCGCTTAATTTGCTTCCAAACCTTCAAATTTTTCTTATTCTTCTCACAGCTAGTTGGCTCCACCCTCTTTCTGCTTCCCCCCATTGTAGCATTAACCTTGCATCTTTCTTTTGTAGGGAAAATGAAAGGAACAAAGAACTAGAAGCATAGCCAAAGCACACACAAAATGTGCTAGTTCTTATAGCTTGTAGAGATTATTATGGTGCCACCATCATATCAAATGATGTCACAATACTTGGTATTACTCTCCTCAATCATAATTAAATGTGGTAGCTTTCCCATGAGTGATATCATAATCTATTAAGGCTATGGCATTAGCTCCCAGATCATTAAGATTCAGCCATGTTTGGTTCCCATTTTTTTTTACTCCCTAATTAGAAAAATAGTCCGCCACATTGTTTGCTTTCTTAAAGACATGGTATATTCTAACCCTATCAAAGTTGGATATTAAAGATATAGCTTCTTCTATCCAATGTTTAATAGTCCATGAGGGGGGGACTTGCCTAGGAGACACTCTATAATGTTTTTAGAGTCAACCTCAATCCATATATTTTTAAATTTCATTTTATTAGCAAGGTCAATTACTTGGAAAGCTCCAATGGCTTCAACTAAGTGATTAGACTATGTGCCCAAGGAGATAGCCACCACCGCAAAAAAATTTCCATTATAAACTCTTATCATTCCCCCACTCCCTGGCAGCCCCGGATTTCCCTTGGCCACCCCATCAAAATTATCTTTTATCCAATCCCTGGGAGGGTGACTCCAACTAATACCTTCATGGTTCTTTTTAGCTGGTCTTGAAGCCTTAGAAACATCACTTTTGATATTCCAATGTTTTTCCATCTTGAGGTCATAGTTAGAAGAGACCACAACCTCCTTCTTATTCTCATGAAAAGTGATATTATTGATATTTTCCACCATTAGCCTATATGTTTTCTCATACACAATGTTCTTTGGAGATTCCTTATCCCTAAAGAGTCTATTATTTCACTCCTTCCACACACTCAAGGCTATATAAGGAAAAGTAAAAGACCATAATTTGTGGATACTAGGATTCAAGGAGGGAGCATTCCACTGAATAAAAAGGTCTTTGATTGAGGCAAGAATCACCCACAAGATATTCCAGAGAGAGAGAAATCTTCCCCAAATAGAATTCACGTACAGACATTGGAGGAACAAATGGTTAGTAGTTTCAGCTTCTTCCTTACACAAGTAACAATGATTTCGGATCTTGATGCCATGCTTGCAGAGATTATCCACCATGAGCACTTTATTTTGGAGAAGAATCCAAAAGAATATGTTGATCTTAGGAGTCATGTGTTTAATCCAAGCTTTAGCCCAAAAGGGAGTGGGGTTGGGCAAAAGGGACAACAAAGAGATAGCCAAAGAGACTGAGTAGCTATCTGAAGGGTTAGTTGTCTAAACTTAAAGATCATCCCGCTAAGTCAACCCCATCCTTATTACCATCAGAGAGGATTGAATCGGTGCCAGGTCCAAACTAATTTGGCACAGATTCACCCATTCCCCATTACTCCAGTAGTCCTTGACATGGGTCCCATAAATTTCCTTGTAGGTATCAGCCCATCCATTGAAGCTTTCATATGATTTTAAAGGCTCCTTCATTAACCATCTATCTTCCAAAAACCTTTCTTGATTCCCATTTCTTATGCTCAATTGACTGACAAATCAATAATATCTCTCCCTCTAATTATATCATTCTAGATAGCTGAATATGTTGTAAAAGTTGCCCCTTGTCATCTCAAGCCAACATTTCTTGTCTTTGAACATTAGAAGGAAAACATTTCATCATTTGAAAATAGTTGTTAGTGGTGATGATCTTGCAAGTGGTTATATTCATTGTTACATGCAAATACAAGCTAAAATGGATACAATATCCCTTATTCAATCTGTACAACTATATACATATAATTTTTTTTGTAAAGGTGCAGGCTGGTGTGCCCGACCATGGCCTGCTATCATCATTGTTTACCTTCTTTTCAAGACCGCCCCCCTCAAAGCAAAGTGATACCTTTGAAAAAATTTGTTGGTTAGAATTGCTACTATACAAGCCTTTCTAAAATGTCGAGGCAGACATAGGCCTCATAAGAGAAAACATAACATAGAATTGGAGGCTATTTTATGTTGTTGGCTATGACACTTGGCATGTCAATAGATTTATTGGTCCCCCTACTAATGAATCTGCAAATAATGTTTTCTTTGACCAGCTTCAACTATTGGGTAGACGAGACTTTGAACTATATCACAAGTGAGACACACACCATGTTCGAGAGAATCTGCATAGCATTGCTTAACAGTTTATTTCAACCATTAAATTGCATACAACTGAAGATACTCTTTGCTCATTGGTAGCGCTTGCACTTTATCATCAACTATCTCCTAGGCAAAAGCTTGCTCTGAATATCATTGAACAATACCATCTTGGCCAATGTTCATCATCGCTATTGTGTATAATCATTCAAGGAAATAATGGCATAGGTAAATCATTCCTCATCAAAAATATCTAAAGAGCTCCAAATACATCGCTAAATCAGAGGATGAATCCTTTCATTGCTTTGGTGCCAATGGGTGTGGTTGCTTACAATATTTGTGCCTCCACAGTGCATACAAATCTCCAAATACCAATTTGACATATGAATCCATTAAAAGGACAACCATTGACCATATTTCAAGAGGACTTCAAACATATTAATTGATGAAATGAGCTTCTTGGGGCCCAAGTTGTTGCTTAAAATAGATAGTCGATTGTCGCAAGCATTCCCTACTAGACATGTGCAGCCATTTGGTGGTGTCTCTATTATACTCATCGGTGACTTGGCACAAATACCTCCTATTTTTGATAGGCCTATCTATGCATCTCACTCCATAGTGTTTCCTCTTTGGCACTTTTTTACTATTGTTGTCATGCTTGACACTATCTTTCGCCAGCATGGACAATCTGATACACAACAACAATTTCAAACAATCCTTTTGAATATTAGAAATTGTCAGGCATCCCAGTTTGACTAGAAAATTCTTATGAATAAAAAAAAATCCATGCTTTCAACTAAAAAAAACAAGAGTTTGATGAGGCTATCTACTTATTCCCAACAAATAGGATGGTTTCTTTGCAAAATAGGAAAACGCTTCAACAATTAAATGTTCTTACTGAAATTAGTCTTGCTAAGAGTTCTCAACAAAACACACTTGATTATGATGATCATGAACAAATTCAAGCAGAGCTCTTGCTTTTAATTGTCCAACAAGTAATTTTGACAACAAATTTTTGGTTGGCAACTAGCTTGGTTAATGTATCATTGGGTTTAGTGGAGACTATTGTATATGCTAGGAATTCTAAACTACCTGACCTCCCTGAATATGTTGTTGTCGACTTCCCAAACTACATTGGCCCAACATGGGATCAAGACAATCCAAGAGCCATCTTGATTCACCCAATCACATGGGGCAGCCAAAGGCAACTCCCCTTGATAATGGCTTGGGTGAAAACAATACATAAATCTCAAGGCTTGACACTAGAGAGAGCTACAATAGATATTGGAACTAAAGAAAGGCAAGGAATAATGTTCACAACTCTCTCTCTCGTGTTAAATAAATAACAATAATATGCATAGATTCGGGTAAATACAAGAAGTTGAGTCCACGAAACATTGAAGGTTTTTCCTTAGCCAGAAAAACAAAATCGACATTGCAAAAATAGGATCTCGCTTTTTAAGAAACGGGATCCCAAGCCTAAATTAACAATAAGATCCCCTTTTTTTAAAAATGGAATCCCACTTTTAAAAAAATTAGGATCCTATTTTTCAAAATGGAATCCTATTTTTGGAAATTTTAAAAATGAGATCCGTTTTGAATTTTTTCCAAAAATGTAATGTTTTCAAAATGGGATCCTGATTTGAAAACTTTCCATTTTTGGAAAATTTTGAAAATGGGATCTTGTTAATCCCATTTTGTAGAACCCTAAAAAAAATATTCTTCTATGAAACGAGATCCCTTTTTGTAAACGAGATCCCATTTCTAAAAATTTGAAATTGGATTTGCTTTCTAGTTAGGTTTTTGACTTGTATTTTCGTTTGGGAAAAGCATTGGGAATCCGAACATAGGCCTTTAACCTGGTTTGACCTACAAGTTGAAGGTCCTAACAATGTCAGAGAAAAATACTGAGTTTTGATATATGGCTGACGACTTTTTTTGCAGAATCTTTTGACAAAATTAAAACCCATTTTAGATGAGACAGTGCAGATTCCAATTATGTAATTTTTTTACAATTGGATTAATTTTTCTATTTTTCAATTAATTTATGATGAAACTAGTCCATAAACTTTAAAGATCAGGGTTTTTTACTATTTTAATAACTTTTGATCAACATAACATTTTGACAAACAGATTGCACAAGAACGTACTTCAAACAATTCTTTTCAATTTTAAAAAAAGTTCAAAAAATGATAAGTTTAGGTCATCTCATGTGTGACGTACATGATGATTTTTTAAAATGACAAATATGGGTAATAAAAATTTAACAAAAAAATTCAATTAAAAATTACAAAAAAATTTGAAAACATGCTTTAGTGAGTAACAAATCTTTTCCCAAAAGGATTTAGAAAAATACGATAATATAGTTCAAAATATGGATGTCGTACATGTGCATTGTATGGTAAAAACAAAGTGACTTTTAAATAGTGGTTTTTAGAAACACCTATTGAAACTCAATTTGTACCATTTGGGTATTGAAATACATTACATATTTGGAAACTAGACTTTGAGTACTACATTTTATGATTAGTGAATTTTTTGAAGATTCCATCTCTAAGTACTTCAAATTTTAAGGTCAAATGTGTCAAATTCTGAAAATAAGGAAAAGCACTTCCACTTTTTGGCCAAAAAGTGCACTCAACTTCTTGCCAGCATCCATCCACCTTTCTCTTTTGACAGATACTCTAGGCTACATTCCAACAGGTAAAATGCACTTTGAATCAAAGAAGAGGATCGCCTCCAACAATTCTCTGCATTCCCATCATGATGAAATGTTTTTTTCGTGATGGTAACTATACCAATTCTCCTTTTCCTTTTCATTTCAATGCTTTTACAATTCCCACCATTCCTAATTTTCCTTCTTTCTTGTTCACTACATAGTGTAGTTGCAATCACTTATGCCAACAGAGCCAAGGTTTTACTTCTATAGTGATTGCTAAGAGAAGTTTCTATTCAACTTTTACCTTGTATTTCCCCTTGCCTCCAACAACAAATGTGAATTCCTTCTTATTCCTCACTTGACCAAAATATTATTTATATTTAATTTTTCTCTCAATACCTTCCTCTCCTTTACCCAATAATGTCGCTTCTAGAGCTATCGCCTTTGAACCATTTGTTTCTAACTATATCAAATTCTAACAAATTTAGATTGCAAAAGTGTTTAGTTGTAACTGGAGATCTTGACAATTCTTAATAGCTTCATGCTCACAAGATTTCCATGGTGTCCGATTTGCCAATATATTCCATTTGTATACAATATAAGGTTATATCTCATTCTTTCCATCTCTTATTTCACAACTACATCTGAAATTCTTTGTCACAAATGCTACAACTATATATATTTTTAAAACTAGATAACACTAATTTCAGTTGAAGAAAATTGCTAGGTGCTAGAAGAAAATTATATGGAAGGCATAATTATCCACATATTGTCTCCTGATCTCTATAGAAGGTATGCCTGCATCTTGTTTATATGATCTCTTCTATTGCAAATACATTAGATATTATTTGTTATAAACTATAGAGTTGTTTATATTTCCTCATATTTAGATATTGTCTACCAATGACACATGTTCGTTGCACTAAACTTCAAATTTTCCTTGTCTCTAACTATATTTCATTGGAACCTTTTTAGATTGCAAACGTTTTGAACTGTAGATACACATCTCTGCAATACCAAATAGCTTTGCAATCACATGTTTGGCATGGTGTACAAGCTACAACTAAATTATATTTAGATAGAAGGTAAGGACACATGTCCTTTATTCCATCTCTTATTTCACAACTACATGTCAAATTATTTGTCATAAACTATACAACTATATATATTTCTCAAAATGCAAAAGATTGATTGCAACTAAATAAAATTTCTAAGTTAATGCTATGATATTTCCACAATCTATAATGCTTCAGATTTGTTCTTACTGGATATTTGATTATGTTTTTTTTTGTGGATGGAAAAACTCACACACAATCAAATATCCAGAAACAACATTTATTAAGAAAAAGTTATCAAGTGCTAAAACATTGGTTTCACCATTGATCATAGTGGTGGGAAATGCATGTTCTTGCTTGGGGATGCTTGGGGGTTTGGTGATAGCCCATGTGGCTGCATGACCCACTATGGTAGGGTGGAGAGCAAGCCTTCTTTTCTTTTGGTCATGCTACATCCCATTGCACCTAGAAGGTATGCCTACATCTTATTTATTTAATTCCTTTTATTGGACATGCATTGCATACTATTTGTTATAAATTATAGATCTCTTTATTTTCCCTACTTTACATATTGTATATCAATTACACATATTCATTTCACTAAAATTCACATTTTCTTTCCTTTTTTTGCAAACCATACTCAAAACAAACAAATTCTATTTCACATAAGATAGTACTATCTTAGTGAATGATATTTTATCTCAACTTATATTCATCAGTAATGTGGATCTTTTCACAACATTAAATCTTCTATGAGGTTAGCCTCACCATAGGTTCAATTTTCAAATTGCATTATGGGAATTTTGAGGAAGTAATGTTTTGTAAATGACCTTTGAGAATGATTAGAAAAAAAATAAAAAAATATAGTTTCAAATTTTTGTATCAATCTTCATCAGGATTGTGTGGATGCAATTATCTCTTCAATCTTAAGGTTTTACATTCCTTATGTAAATACACTTATTTGACATTTCAATTACACTCTAAGCTTTCACATAATTGTATTACCTTTTTGAGATAAAATATTGTCCATTCCTCTTATCAATGGTGGCATCAATGTTCCATATAACACTTACAATAAAGCTTTTGCATGGCTTTGTCACTGTGAATTTTTCACGTTTGTGGGTTTTTCCATCTCACTTGCTATTGAAATCGATATTATTTGATTTATGTCTTTCATTTTGTGGATGTGGTTGCAATGTAATAAAATAGTTAATGTTATACAATTTATGTTAATATATTGTTGCATTTTCAATTTGGTGCTCTTGAACAGTCTACATTTTTCCATAGGTTTGTTATTGTGAATCTTGCTCTTTTGTGAATATTGTTACTAAAAAAAATTCTTTCATTTATGCAATGCAATGAAATAGTTAGTGTTATATAGTTTATATTTCTTTCTATAAGGAATTGTCTATTGTCATTCTTTGCCTTAGGCTATATTATTTCATTTTCAAAAACATGTTGAAAACGTTGTATTGTTTCAATCTTTTGTAAGGTGTTGTCCACAAAATACTACATTGTTTGTTGCAACCTATACTGTATATTTATGATTTCCCTTTTGTGGAATGTTCCATGCAACAAGTACACAACACTATGTATCAATCGTGTTTGTATCTACTATAGAATACATACATATTTGCACATAGGGGAAATACATTGTCCACCACTACACACAATGTATCAGTATGTAACTATGTTGTTTGCATCTGCTATGACATATATCCAACTCTAAACATTCCTTTGTTAGTTACTGCTCCCAATGGTGACATTGATGTTCTAATCTTGTTTCATCCTTAGTTTCTGCATGTTGCTTCCATTTCTTGTTCCCCTCTGCCTATCAGCTCATCGTTGCATGTTACTACACAAAACTACTAGTTACTATTTATCATAAATTTTTAGAATATCAATTTTTAAAAAGTTGAGTAATTTTAAAAATAAATATAAGGGAAAATATGAATGCATATTTAAATATATTTAAATAAACAATATTTTAAAATATAAAGCAAGAATTAAATTTATTTTTATATTAAAAGCAATGAAAGGGGCCCCTGAAGTAGAAAGTTTAAGGACAATAGATAAATAAAGGGAAACCATGCCAAACTATAGAAAATAGAAAAATGAGGCCCATAGAGCTCAAACATAGGCCAAAAAGAAAGTAGGCAAGAATCAAATTATTAAATATTTATAGAATGAACATTTGAATGATTCACTTAATATTTATTATATCTAAGTATTATATATCTAAAATAATATTAATTTATTTTTGATTTCATTATTTCAAATTTAAATATATTTATTTATGAAAAAATCTTCCTATTAAGCTAGCTTGGCTTACCACTTAAAATGTGAGAATGAAAGAAAGAAACTCCTGTCTCCACAATCTCAATGCCAAACCCTAATTTTCATTTTATTTTATTCTTAAGAATACAATTGGACAAGAGAGAAAGAAAAATATCTTATATTATTTATATTGTGAACCTTGAAAGTGGGTTATTTTATATGTTTGAGACAATAGAACAACCAATTTTCTACAAGTTTCACTCAAGGAAACCCTTGAGATATCAATCCAAGGATAGAATGAGGGAAAGAGATATATAATAAGGTGTCCTAGGGTGTGATAAAATTTGCTAAGTGGGTTAACCATCAATCTAGAGCTTGGAAAGGTAAGAAATGTATATGATATGCAAGACTTTAGTAAATGTCCTAGAAATTAATTCAAATCAGAATAGTACATCGAGAAAGTATAGTTCAGTGCACCTAGAAACTGAAGAGGCTTAAATGAGGGTCTAAATTCTTGGAAATAATGACTTTAATGTATATTAATACTCATACACCAGTAAGGGAAATTTAGTCCTAGATTAAGGTTTTTGACAAAAAATGGAATCTAGAATTGGTAACTTAGGATCTGTTGGAAATGTTTGAAATTAGGTATACTGGAACTCATATGCCACAAGCGGTGATTTAGTCCCAGTATCAAGGTTGACTTGAAAATTTGGTATCCTCTAATGCTTTCTTGTAGCTTCTTTCCTACCAAATCTAAGTCTGAAACACTGAATTGCAACCTGTAGGTGACTTTCTATGATCTTGCAAGTAAGGTGACAACTTGACAACTTTCTCCAAACTCTCTTCAATGAATCTTCAACCTAAATCTACAAATCAAACATGAAAGAGAGGGATTTGTTTTGTTTTGTTAGTGAATTGTGGTTTTCCTTTGTTAAACCCTATTTTGGTAATCAAACCTAGAAATGAACGAAAATAGAATGAAGGATGAATGAACAAATATGCAATGTTACAATTCACTAAACCCTTGAACAAAAGCCTGTGATCTTGTATGTAATGGCTAGCATGAATGTGTATCTTGACTATTGCTTGTAGGATATGGATCTTGACTTGAATGCTTGCTTGAATCATAAGAACCTGCATCACAAATGTTAACTCAAAAACAAACATGATGCATGATGACTTTGACATGATGCTTGAATCTTGAATAGTGCTCCAAAATGCTTGATAATCACTCTTGAATGCTCTTGAATGCTCTATAATTCTCTCACTTGAATTGGTAGATGACTTGTAAACTTGCTAGGAGAAAATATGTGAAATAACCTTGTATTGATACTTGTTTATGCCAAATCTCCTGAAATTATCACACTACAAGTCAACATTAGATCTAGGGGAATAAAATCCTACCAAGATTTGAAGTCAAAATTAGGTCCACACTAAGCAGGACTCATATGCTAGTTGGGGTTTATGAGTCCCATTAGGCTAAGCTTGGGACACATTTTTCAAGAAATGGTTAGTTTAATGCCTAATTTAGGTCTACATCCGAAACTTAGGTGGGACCCATACACCCAAGGTGGTGTATGAGTCGTAGATAACTAAATTTGGGCCATACAAACAAAAATCATTAAGTTATTAGTGTCAATTGATATATGTGGGGATTATCCTTGGAAAGATGCACTAATTAAAGCTTGTGGATGAAAAATAGGACTAAATCAAGCATCAAGAAGCCTAATTTTAACATGAAGGGCCCAAACGAGTGTGAAAATGTAAAGGGATATATTTTTCTACACTACATACTATATTATAGCATAATATAATTTAATAAAACATAATATAATATAATATAATATTTATGAAGAATAAACATGATTGATATATATAGCATTTATTATATTGTATATTATAACATACATATTATATTATATTATTTATATTAGTAATAAATTATTTATTTATCTTATCAAATTAACAACTCATGAATTATGAAGTTTTAATATTTTCCTCTATATACTAATTAGCAAGATAAACATGTATTTTTAAAACAAGTTGCAATACATGGTGGCTCAAAAAAGAAAGTTATGTGCACTCATTATATGATATATTTTGATATTGTTATGATACTTCATCTAATAGTTTATTCAATATCTTTTTTGTATTTATGTTATTTTTTATATCTCAAACAATGTAAAAGGAATTGAATTGTGTTATAGTGAATAATTTATCTATTCACTATACTTAAGTGTACTTAGGTTGATGAGGTTAGACAACATCTTGTATAACTAAATATGCAACCTTTAGGCCTCTAGAGGTTACTGATTTGTTTGGAAAACATCATGTATATACCTTTTGAGGTTTGAAGACTTTCCATCTCACCTCAAAGGTCACTCTAAACTTCTCATCAAGATTGATGACTTGGTAAAATAGGTTATTGGTTTGCACATTCCAAGTGATCCAAAGGTTTACACCTTTAAGACACTTGTCTACTTGTTTGTGCCACATCATGGGGCACTTGTAAATCCACATGGTAGGTGGATTGTCTCTTCCTTTCCTATATAAGAAAGCTCATATTGTACATTTTAATGAACTCTAGTTTGAATTAGGTTTTTCATTGTTGTGTACAAGTACAAAAAATCCTAACATATTGTACATTTTAATGAACTCTTATTATGATATTGGATAAAAATCCTAACATGGTATCAAATTAGTACAAAAAAAACCCTTCCCAAAATCTTTCATCAAGCCTAATTAGAGTTCCATGCAATTTGAATTGTATGTAAGAATAATCTCCATTGTTGGGTTAATATTTTGGAGTAGTTGTGCATTTTTCTTTGTAGGTATTTAATTATTATTTTGGGTCATTATTTTCTTTCCATAGTTTGTAAGATATTTCGTGGCTACTTCATCATTGTTTTCACTAGATTAAGATTGGAAGGGCCATTACCATTAAAAAGTAGCCATTAAGGAAAATGAGGGGCTCAAGAGAAGTGAAACACCCAACAAACTAAAGCATAAACTAAAACTTAAATAGTCCGACCAACAAAAAAAAATAGAGGGAACATAAAAAAGACTAGCATGGGACCACAAAACACCTATAGGTCTCTGAGATCTTCCTAGACTGATCTCTATTCTCATTTTACGATTCTACTTATTGCGAGATAAATTGACATACTCAACACATAAACTCATCTTCGCCATTCTCATTATCACTATAACTCTCTTATGATATATTACACCTTCTATAACAATTCATGGTGGACACTAATTTGCAACCTTCATATCCTTTAAAGGCCATTTCAATTTTTGTGACTTAGACCAGTTCATTTAAGTGACCTGCAGTCATTTTTGGTAACTTAGACATGGCTTATTCCCTTTTCCATCATGACCCATGAGGTTTGTACCAAAACATGTTCCCATGTGTACCATCATTGCAAAGCACTCAAGTAGAAACTTTTTAAGAGTTTCATGTGACATTTGTTGTAGGTCTATGGACTTTTATCTACAGTTTTCTCAATTTGAAATATGTGATAAAATTTCAATTAGCCTATGTTGGGCATGACTTAGGGAGTGATCTAAAATATTAACCTTCATTTGGCATGATTTGGGGAGTGACCTGAATCTCCCTTGTTTGATATAGTAAGAAATACATCAATAGACATATGACTTAGTCTTCAATGGTCTACTTGCATGCATCGATATCCTCCACTTGGCATGATCACCATTTGGCATTTAATGTTAAAAATTTGGAATTAAGTTGCACAAATAGATCAATGAATCTTTCTTTGGCTAGTACATGACCTCTTAGTCCCCTTTACTCAGTCAAAAATCCCCCAATGCAAGCATTTTTTTATTAACATTTATTGTTAATTTAGAAGTTTATGATAATATTTAAAGGTTTGATTTATGCACGTAATCTAATACATACATAAATCATACCTTTAAATATTATAATAAACTTCTAAATTAAAAATAAATGAGCAACTAAAAATGGATTGTATCTCAACTTGAGGTAGGACCCCCGAATGTAAGAAAGCTCAAGATGAAATAGTTGTTGGTATCCAACCTATAGTAGAAAAAATATTAGATCGAGGAGAGCCTATTGCTCTCCTTGAGGGTAATAAAAACACAAGATCTCTCCTTGCATTAGGTTTCTCCTGTATAGTTGCTTCCTTCTGCTCCAAATGATCTCCATTCCCGAGATTCCAATCTCTATACAAGCTAATTAATTTTCTTCAGCAACAAAGTGAGATATTTTCCTAGCCTGACTATTGGCCCTTAATTTTTTTATTTTTCAAGGTCCTTAGACCCTTTATTCCAATGTGGCCAAGTATTTGGCTTCATAACATAGTTTTCTCTATAGGTAACTTTGATTTAGAAGAAAGAGTACCATTGGGTACCCAAAATCCATGACCATTTGATAAAGATGAAACCCTCATATCTTCCACAAACTTTCTTTTCATAAAAGTACTATTACAGTCAACAATACATGCATGAAGCTTATACAATGTGCAATATTTTTCACCTCTAGAAATCACCATATCATCTCTAACCATCTTGCATCCTGCATCAGAAAATAATACTTGCACAAAGATGCATCTATTAGTTTTCTCACTAATAACCAATTTTGTGCTAATCCAAGGATATGCAACACGCCATTAATATTTTTTATTCTACCATTATGAAACATGATTCTAACTTTACCATAACCAACAATATTCAAATAAGAATCATCACCCAAGTGCACCTTACCTCCATCAAATTCTTCATATTTAGAAAACTCATATCTATTAAAGGTTATATGGAAAGATGCACCCGAGTCAATTAACCATGCATCATTACTTGCACAAGTTGCCAAAGCTATAATGAGTGCATCACCATATTCCTTCTTAGACTTGGAATTAGAGTAAAAAAAAAAATCCTCTTCTTTTCTTCTTCTCTATCCTTACAAACTTTTCAAAGTTTATAATAGTTCCAAGAAATAATTTTAGAATTTCTAGGATATTTGGGTCTCCCCTTGGACTTGGATTTATCAGGCTTCTCATTCTTCTTTCCTTTTCCTTAAGTATTCCACAAAAATTTAAAGCTTCCTTGGCACTAATGGATACCTTCCTTCTCATCTCTTAAAAAAAAAGAACCACATATTCAATCTTCAATATAATAGAAGTACTCCAAATATCCATAACAAGATAATCCCATGCATCAGGTAAAGAACAAAGCAAGATTTGAAATTTCTCCTCCTCATCCACTTTGACACCATCTGATGCCAATTGAGCCACCAACATATTGAATGTTTCTAGGTTGTCTGTAATTTATCCATCATCTTTCATTATCATGTAATCCAATTTCCTCCTCAAGAAAATCGTGTTCACTAAAGATTTGGCTTGAGACATCTCACCAAGATTCTTCTATAGTTTTTTTGTATTTCTATTTCTAATGTCAACATAGATATACATAATTTTAAAAACACATGGGTCGGGTATGATGGAATGAATCCCTCAAAAAAATATTTTGGTTTCATTCTAAAATTTGCAAAATACTTGGCTTGAACCCTCATTTTTAGCATAGGGTTGTTTTCCTCACCACTATTTTAGGGTTTGTGTTACCAAAGCCTTTCAAAATTGACCTACAAGCCTAAAAAAACCTTGGCCATTCTAATTTTTAATTGACTTGTTGCTCCTAGTATCTAGTCATTAAAGTTGTCTCTTGTGCCATTGAAATCATTATTTTCACTGACCCCTAGGTTAGGTTTATCAGTCACCTTAATCCTTTTTAGCATTCAAATTTTACTATGGTCAAGCTTGATTTTCATACTTAATGACTTATGTCTTACACCTTCATTCCTAAGGGTGAAGTTCCCATCAGCTTAGTAGTGGCCCCCTTCTTAAAAATAACATTGTGGCATGTGCAGAATAAGGTTTTCATGTTGGTTGTGTGATCATCAAGGGATAAACACCACCATTCCCCATGTTCCTAAGCATTTTTATTTCATATTATTTTAAAACACATAGGCTAGCGACGATGGCTATGTGACATGTTAGTCAGTGGGACCAATGCTTCCAAAAATCCAATTGGCGTAGCTTTGAGAAATATCAATGGTGGACACCAAAACACGCCAAGACCATTCCTCGCACACTCATTTTTTTTCTTTCTTCATTAAAATAATCACACAGGATAGCAGGCATGACAACATCTGTCACTCCATAAAAGGACCCACCAGTCTATTGGGATGGCATGTGTTTCTAAAGAATAAAGATCAATGATTGATGGCAGGTGATACGGGTCAACCCTAACCACTCCCCACCATCCTATGAGGGGCCCACTTGTGTCCCATTTTTTTCAATGGGAAAGTGGAAAATTTCTATGTGGACATTTCAAAGTCTGAAATGGATTCTGATGGAGATAAGGTGCTACAAAAATATTAGCTGAGATTGTTCTAAGATAAAAAAAATGGTGCTAAATTAGAACTGATTCATGGGAACGCATATAAAATTTGGGAAATATTTTTATGGCCATCAAATCTATCAAATACTAGTACATGTGGGAAGGTGAAATTGAAGTAAGTTAGAGTATATGTTTATATTCTGAAGCAAAATCATGATTGCAACCTGCTCTCTTACTGTGATGAATTGCAAGTAAATTAATTCCCAAAGGGGAGAGGGTAAATGTGACAAGATAGGTTTGGTTAAATGCTAAGCATGTGGTTAATGTACAAAATAAGTGAATGTTTATCTCCCTTGAGTTTTCTAATTATGGAGAAGCATCAGGTGCATGCATTGATTTTTTCATAATTAATCATCCTGATTGAATATCCATTGATTCACTTCAAGGTATGATCAATGAATGAGGTTCAAAATCAAGGTAATTGATTTCTTGCACTCTCACACAATATTTCTTGGAAAATTAATGCAGACACTCTCTAGTTACTCTATTCAATAAAGATCACTTGCTTGCTATTCTCACCATTTGATTGTTTGTGAGAATTGAGAGTCTCAAACTAAGTGTGTGAAGTTTTATGAAGTACTTGCATAATTCTAGCTTGTTATTTCTAAATTTGGGTGGTGTCTTTATCCTAAGGAAATTTGATAAGTTGTTAAGTCAAGAAAAGGGTAAGGTAAGTGTATTTTTCTACCCATTCTGAAGGTCTAGGAGACTCAACCCTCTTGAGTCTCAAGGTGATTTAAGCCCTAGAGTGAGCTAGATATGTTTGAAATCCCTATGAATCCAAAGAAGAAAACAATACATGTCAATAAGTCTATGAGGGGTGTTCTCAAGCATGCTTATGATCTAAGAAGCCAAATTATCACAGAAAAATTCATCAAGGGTAAGGAGAATAAAATTGATAGGCCTAAGAGGGAAGATACAAGAAAGAATAAGTATCATCATACTTATATGGAATTTCATCATTCTCCTATTGAAGTCTCAAATGATTCTCCTAGTAGTGGATATGAAATTGATTAAGGTTATTGATAGTATCTCATGTCCATCACTTATTTGATTGATTTTGAGGATGAGGTGGTGATGGATACTCCACTTTCCATAAGGACAACCAATGGCTATACTTACTTTGCTGCTGACAAGGCAAAGTAGTGTATAGTTCCCTTTCTGAGCTGGTGCATGGATTTTGGTCCTTTGTGCTACCTCATTGTGGTGTGGTTCTATGTTTAATTGTGCTTTTGGTGTTGATGGCGACATTTCATAGTTCAGTGTGAACTTGCATGTTTTTGATGATGTGATGGTGACACTTTTGAAGATTTGTGGGTCTTATCTAACTAATGGTTTTTTGGAGTTTTTCTTTTCACCTACCTCTATCCTACAAATGATTGCTTGAAACTGATTTGAGAATATTTTTCACATTCTAGTGAAATTCATTTTGAAATGAAAATGAAATGTAGGTGTAATTCAACCTGATGCTTGTTGCTCCCTTATCTTATAAGAAGGATTTCAAGGCTGATTACAAAAGGGGGTTAGTGGCTAGTTTTCTTTGAAGGGGTTATACATAGAGAGACAAAATATATACTGAACTTTCTAGTAATATGTTTTAGGGATAAAGTTAGTCCATATGTATATTTTTCTTTGATAATGACAATGATAATACATATAGATGAATAGTATAAATTTTCTACATGTTACTCTCCTATGTAAAGGTTATATAGACTATGAATAATATAATTAATGGTTATCTTATTTGTCTCTATCGATTTCCAATATATGTGTTTTTCTATTCTTGCTTATCAATTTAATGAATATATGTAAATGCTTGAATATAACAATGGGTTTAAAATAAATCATTTATGAGGATGCTAGTAAGAAGTAAATTATGGAAATGATAAGTGGGAATATTGTAATGCAATATTTTCAAGGCTTTGGGTATTGTCAAATATAAAATTATATAATTATGTGGGTATTTGCTTTGACTCTGTTCCAATAATATGGCACTATAAAGCAAAGTAATTATACTCTAGTTGTGGTGACCAATTCAAAAATTGATCACAAAAATACAATCAACTTACTTGTAGATACCTTTCTAGGTGTGTGTGTGTGAATCTTAATGAAATAAATTTTCTCTTTTTTAAGTTAGTCACTACCATGAAGTTCAGCCAAATCTTCAAGGTATTATGTCTATTAAACATTTAATTACAATCATCTATTTATTTTGTGTTTGATACCTAGACACACCAGTATCTATAAACATAGTATATAGGATTATCATCCTAGGTTTCATAGAGCCTGAAGTGAAGAAGTGAAGACATAAAAACCGTAACTTATGTGTTGGCCAATCCTTACCCTTACTGATAATTGAATTATGAAAAGTTCATATGTATGTGGTAAGAATAAGTTTAGTTCTTAAGAAAATAACCAACAAGGTACATTTTGAATTGCAAGTTAATAAAAATAGTGTGTTCCTAAAATGGTCTCCAATTATAATTTAACTATCCATCATCATCCACCTTAGAATGAACTCATAGCTTGCATAAAAAATAATAAGCACACTACTTTAAACCAAATGCTCAAGAACATGAACTATAACGGTAAATACTTATGCCTACATGAAAAAGGTATATTGAATCCCTTCTAAATCAAAGAAAATCCATGATCATAGGGCCTTTATTACATGTCTCATGGCTCACAATCCAAAAATGTTGGTACAATATTTTCAAAATATAAGAAAGCTTCTTGGAAAACCATAATAGGTGTTTCCCATGATTCCTCCAAACTTTTTTTCACCATCCCCCCTCCTCCATCATATCAATCCAAAAGTATTATCCCTATCCCTCCTCCATCTTTAAAATCTATTATGGGTCCTTATGTCCCACAATGAATCAACAATGACAAACCTCTATGAACGTAATCCAACATCCTCTCTCTATACACCTCATCCATGGTCCTATTTCTACCACTTGAATTCATATCATTCATCTCCTTCCACCCATACCATTTCTAGTGGAAGAATTTTTTATGCTAATAAAAAAATAGATACAAATACACATCCATAAAAATTGAAGGATCATCATGTCCCATCAAAATGACATGGTAAAATATATAAAAATCCAATTCAAAAGTGAAATCAATCATAAAAGTCATAAAGTACCACCAAAGTAAAAGAAATAGCAAAAAAAAAAGTGGATCACATAGAAAAAAGCAACAATTCATGAAAATTAAAAAGCCATAATGGTATCTGAAATTGCTAATCTGAAAGCTACTCATCCCCATCCTCCATCTCCTAAATCCATAACATAAAAACATAACCACTTGTTGATATCTATCTATCCAAATCTTTATCCTAATTAAAATCAATAATCCCCAATACATTAAACACCCTTGCCACATTATTAGTGTCATGGTAGTAGAAACATTAGTTTATAGTTTCTTTCAAGTACATAGAAAATATGTTCACCTCCATCTAATTCTCTTTAGAAATATTTGGAATGAGCCAAGCTAGAACTCCCATTGCTCAAGTAATTTTTATGCCTCATACATATTAATGCATACATATCTATAAATTAAACTTGTATATAAAATATTTTTTATGTCCTTGAAAACCTGCATAGATTTATGGCATTGTTCAAGCATAAACTCAGAGGCTACTAGTAAAGGAATAATTATAGTATTATAATCATGCATGGTTAACCACTATATAATAGTCTCAAGATACTTCCTCTAGTTAACCATAGCTTTTATTTTCCACATTTATATGTATCAATATACCAAAGATGTATTTTATAAAACCAAGGTATTTCATCTCAAACCTATAATCCAATTGAACCTTGAGTTCTCTAATCAACACTTCATTATTCCTAATGACTAACATATCATGAGCATTTAAAACTATGATTAAATCAGCTCGATTCCTTGGGAAACCTAATTCTAATGCATAAGGATTAACTTTTTAATACAACATAGATGGTGACTACTTTAATTTATACAAAAATCCTTATAGTTTACAAACAAAAAAAAAGAGATTTTCTCATCAAAATCTTCATATGATAATTTTGTATCAAAATATATTTTTTCCAATTCAAACGAAAAAACATAGAACTATAGATAAAATCATCTTAATGTAATTAAACATAGATACAAGAGAAAAGAACTCAATAATTTGTGTTCCTTCTACTTAGAATAACCCATTGCACCAACTATAATTGTACCTTTCAAATATTTTTTCTACTTTAAATTTCTTCTTATACACCCACATGCAAGCAATGGGCTCCTTACCTTCAACTAGATCAACCACATACCAAGTCTTGTTTTTCATAGTTCCTCCATCTCCTCTTTCATGGATTTTATTTATGGTTTGTTATCCCTATAAGAAATATTTGTTCCTATAGAATTTGACTCATCATTAGTACAAGTTAGAGGAAAAACAAATTCTAATTCTAATGGAGTATACATTTTTGGTAACTTCTAGCCTCTTATAGACATTCTCACAATTGTAAAAAAATTAACTATTACATTCATAATCACCCATCCCTTCACCCCTACATTGTGATTTTAATATAATCAATTTATTACTTAAGATTTATTTTAGAGCTGTTTAATTATTTAATTTAATTTACATTGTTTAGTTTCTTTTTTTAAAAGTTATATTAAGAATTATTTTCTTTATGTAAAATTAATTTAATTTAATTTAAGTTATTTTATTTTAAAATTATTTAAGAATTATTTTATTTCATTTAAATTGCTTATTTAGGAGTTTTTAAATATTTTTTATTTAAGAGTTATTGTTTCAAAAAATATTTTATAATTATTTTTGTTATTTTAAAACTTTAAAATTAGTCGATAGGCTATTTTTATGAACTTTGGTTGGAATTTTTGTTAGCCTTCCTGGTTTTTGAGCTTTCTAGGGATGGGAAAGAGGTGGCAGATTGCTTTTTGATGTGGTTGGAATTATCTTTAGCCTTCCCAATTTTTGAGCTTTTCAGTGTCAAGGAAAAGGTGGTGGACTTTTTTTTGAGTTTTAAATAAAAAGTGTTTAGCACGCCGATAGAGAAGGCCAACGAAATGGCATCAACATTTATTTTTGTATGGTTTTCCTGTAGTGGCGATGGTTATAAGTAGCACCTGCCTTTAAAATCCTTAGAAAACATAGCAAATGTTTGCACAATTTTTGATAAGGCATTGTTGGGTGTCATTCTTTGGGTTTACCTTGTTTTTCAAGATAGGTGTGAGTGAGGAGGGCAAGCTTTTGTGAAGGTGAAAGTGTGATCATGGGCTGTGAAATTTTTGTGAAGGTGGTTGGAGGTTATTTTGTGTTTTTTGCATGGGACCATGGTTGCAAAAGAAATAAAAAAGTGTTAGTTGTGATAATTCTATGCCCATTTTTTGTAGGTGGTGGAGAAGGAAGGGAGCAAAGAGAAAGCAAGCCAGAAGAGGTGCATTTGAAGGAAGCGGGAATAGGTGCATATTGAAAAAATTATTTCTCAAGTATTTCAGAGACAGTTTATGTTATTTTCCAAAGGGAATTATTGATTGTTGTTTTGTAGCTTAGTCTATATTGTTTCATTTATTTTTTCCGTGTAGTCACGATGGGTGGAAGGAAATATTGTTTATTTTTGTGTTGGTTTGTTATTGTGAATTCATGTGTTTTTTGTGGGTTTTTCCATCTGCGTCACTGTTGTAACCAATATTGTTTATGGTCTCTATGTAGTCATGATGGGTGGAAGGCAATATTGTTTGTTTTTGCATTGGTTTGTTACTATGAATTCATGTGTTTTTTGTGGCATTTTTCATCTAGGTCACTCTTGAGGCCAATATTGTTCCATTGTGTTGATTATTGTTCTCTACGTTAGGCTATATTATTTCATTTTCGATAAGGATTTGTTGTAAGAAGACCATATAGTTTATTGAAATGAAAATTGTTTGATTCGCAGTTTGGATTTTGTGGCGATGGTTTTGCATGGGTTTGTTACTATGATTTTTTTTGTTTTACAAGTTTTGGAATCTAGGTGATTATTGATACCAGTATTGTTTGATTTATGGCTTTCATTTTATGGGTATGGTTGCAACTCCCTAGCTTAGGCTATATTGTTTCATTTATGGCTTCCATTTTCTGTGAATGGTTGCCAAATAGTTAATCTCATGTGTTTTTTGTGATTTTTTCCATCTCGGTTGTTGTTGAAACCAATATTGGTTCATTTATGGTTCACATTTTGTGGTGAAGGTTTGGAATCAGTGTATTACTATGGGCTTTTTGTGTTTTGTGGGATTTACATCTGGGTCACTATATTGAAAGCAATATTTTGTGGCGATGGTTGCAAAGCAATGGAGTTAATGTTATAAATTTTGCAATGTTTTCCATAAGGCAGTGTGGATTGTTCTTCTCTGGATTAGGGTATATCATTTCCTTTTTGATAAGGTTCTATTAAAAAAAGACTATATAGTTTGTTCAAACCAATATTTTTTGATTTATGGTTCAACTTTTGTGGTGATGGTTTTGCATGGGTTTATTTCTATGATTTTTAGTGTTTTGTGGGTTTCCCCATTTGGTTGACTGTTGATACCAATATTGTTTCATTTATGGCTTTTGTTTTGTGGCGATGGTTGTAATGCAATAAAATAGTTAATTTTACATAGTTCATGTTGCTTTGCATAAGACATTGTTAATTGTCGTTGTCTACCTTAGGCTATATTGTTTCATTTATGGCTTCCATTTAGCGTTGTCAGGAAAAAGGTGGCAGATTGTTTTTTGATTTTTAAACAAAAAGTATTTGCCACACCGATAGAGAAGGCCAGCAAAATGGCATCAACATAATTGTTATATGGTTTCCATGTAGTGGTGATGGTTGTAAGTAATAGCTACCTTTTGAAGCTTTGGAAAATATAGTGAATGCCTACGTAATTTTTGATAGGGAATTTCCCAATGGCTATATATTTTTCTTTCTGACAAGGTCCTATTGCAAAAAATAATTCCATAGGTTGTTGTTGAAACCATAATTGTTTCATTTAAGGTGTTATTCTCTAGCTTTGGCTATATCGTTTCATATTCAATTTGGATTACAATAGTAAATGTTATAGAATTTATGTTATTATCCATAAGGAATTCTTGGCTATTGGGCTATAGCTTTGGCTATATTGTTTTGTTTCCCATAAGGTGCTCTTGGAAAAAATTATTTCCTAGCTTGTTGTTGAAACTATTTTTGTCTCGTCTAGGGTGTGAGTGTGTATTTTTGTATATGCATTTTATACATGTATCTTTGAGGTCATACATTTATCTATTTATAGATATGTCCAATTTTTAATATCAATATAGCTATTTTCTTCTTGTCTGGTTTGATTGCACCACATACACTTATATCTACACAATTGGTGTTCATTGTTCTCATTGTTTATATGTCATTGTTGAGTGTTGTTCTCTAGCTTTGGCTATATCATTTCATATTCAAGTCATAGTACAGTAGTGTATGTCCTAGAGTTTATGTTGTTATCCATAAGGCATTGTTGAATGTTGGTCTATAGCTTTGGAAATATTGTTTGCTTTGTGATAGGGTTTAGTTGGAAAAGGAATTCCCTAGGTTGTTGTTGAGACCATTATTGTTCCATTTATAGTGTGAGTGTACATTTTCATATGCATTTTCTGCATGTATCTTTTAGGTTGCACGCTTATCTGTATATAGATCTATCAAGCTCTTTATATCAATATGGTTGTTTGCTTCTTTTGTGGTTGGATTGCCACATAGTGTTATATATACACAATTGGTGTTCACAATTTGAATGTCTATATGTATGTGTGGGCATGTATGTGCATATATGGTCATTTCTGATAATGTGTTGTTTAACAGAGAATTTTCTACATTGTTGTTGAAACCATTATTGTTTAATTTAAGGCTTGCATTTTGTGGTTATGGTTGCAATGCTATATAGTTTATGTTGTTTTCCATAAGGTATCATTGATTGTTGTTCTTTGGATTTAGTTATGTTGTTTCATTTTTTTAATGCAATTAAATAGTGCATGTTATATAGTTTATGTTGTTGGCCATAAGGTATAGTGAAGTGTTGTGTTGCGACTTTGGCTACAGTGGTGAATTTTTGATAAAGTGTTGTTCACACTAATATTGTTTCTTTTATGTTTTTTGTGTGGTCCTGATGGTTGCAAATTGGCAATTTAACAGCTGTAAATGTTGATATATGTGTTAAATAGGCTGACATGTAGCTATATAACTAGACCACACAAATTAAAATGAGGAGCACAGAGTAAAAGTGATACAAAACTATAAGTGACATAAATAGTACAAAAGAAAAGAGGTGTATCTTTTTTTGCAAAACCATAGCCATAAAACCCATGCAAAATGATCTATAACCACAAAAATGCCAACAATAAACAAAACAATATTGCTTCTAACAAACAATATAGTCTTTTCTCAATAGTTCCTTATCAAAAATTGAAACAATATAGCCTTTTCAACTATGCCTTTTTGAAAATGAGACAATATAACCCAAGCTAGGCAACAACAATAGACAAAAAAGTGCATAACGTTAACAATTTCCAAAAATATAATCTTTTCTCAACAGAACCTTATCAAAAATTTAAACAATATAGCCTAAGCTAGAGAACAATAATCAACAATTCCTGATGGAATCAAAGATAGATTGTATAACATTACCTATTTTATTCCATTGCAACCATAACCACAAGATGAAAGCCATAAATCAAATAACCTTGGTTTTAACAATGACCTAGATGGAGAAACCCATAAATGAAAACAAATCAGTTATAGGTTACACCATTGATAACAGACTCAACAGTCATTGTAGCAGGAGGCTCATATTGCAACATGTATAGCTCTTTTTCTGACATTTGCAATAAGCTTTTTGTAGCCTCATCAAAATAAGTAGCCCAAATCACGCCTATGTTGTCTTCTATCTTTAGCTACAATAAATATTGAAAGTCACAATCAACTACTATTGTTTGTCATGTAGGGAAGAACCATGTATTTTGGGAAAACTCTTGCCACTTTCCCATTGCATTATCTACCATTTCCCTACAAGGGGCATGTAATGTAACAGAATGTAAAAGGTGAACCATAAATTAAACAATATAGTTTTATGTAGATTGCAATCAACAATGTGTATATATGTGCATCTAAGTTCAGAAATATATATATATTAGTGTACCTTTTGTTTTTCAGCTAAATATATATGTATTACAGGTGCTGGATGCATATGTAGGAATCTGTTGCTTGGAAATATATAAACACACAAAGCATGCTTTACTTTTGTTTTGCTTAATTTCTCTTTCTCTATGTGCAAATGTGTATGCATGTGAAAATAGATGTAGCCAATATTCATATATATTGCTCACCATGTTTATTGTTTGGCGAAACTAAAGTTAAATACAAAATTTTAGTTATTATTTCTTTCCGCCTCAAAAAAGGAATTACAATGGTAGGCTATATACTAAATGCAATAAGGAACATTGATTTAACCATTGGTCAAAGTGGTGGGTGATCTATGTGCTCTTCTGTCACAGGCATGCATAGATTGTCCACCAATGTATTCAATGGTGATATCAATGTTTATTATTGCACTTAATATATAGGTTGTAATAGATATAAGTGTTGGCTACATCTAATTTTGTAAATATACATATTTGCACATAGGGAAAATTATATGGCACAAAACAAAAGAAGATAAAAAAAATGAACTATATAACATTAACTATTTTATTGCATTGCAACCCATTTCCACAAAAAAAAGGCCATAAATAAAAAAACATTGGTTGCAACAGTGGCTGAGATGGAAAAACCCACAAAAGACAAAAAATTCACAGTAACATATAGCAATAGAATGAGACCCAACAATGCCTTATAATTTTTTTTGCGAACATTCACTATCTTTCCCAAGGTTTTAAATGGAAGGTTTTATTACAAGCATCACTAGGACACATAAAGCATACAACAATTAATATTGCTATGAACTAGTGTTTAATTTTGGTAGCCTTCTCTATCCACATGGCTGGAAATCTGTCGCCCTATTCTCAAGGAATGCCAACAACTGCCTCTGCCACTTTTCGATGATCACTTGCACAAACTTTCACTATGTTTCTTGAGGTTTAAAATGGTAGGTGTTATTACAACCATCACCACAACATGGAAACCATACAATAATTAATGTTGATGTCAAAATGGATAACTTCTATATAGTTGTTCCCACTACGTCAAAGCCATACAAAAATCAATGTTGATGTGACAATTGCGAGTTCATGTGAAGGTGCAAGTTCAATCAACCATTGTTGAGCTTCTGTGAAGGTGGCTAGAGCTTATTTTGGTTTCTTTGCATGGGGTGATGGTTGTAAAAGCAATACATGGAATCCATACATCAAACAATATTTGTATTAACAAACAATACAATCTTTTCTAAACAACACCTTATCTAAAATTAAAACAATATAGCCTTCTCAACAGTAGCTTGTAAAAAATGATATGATGTACCCTAGGCTATAGTGTAACAATCAAGAATTCCTTATGGAAATCAACATAAACTATATATAATGTTCACTATTTTTTAGCATTGTAACCATTGTGACAAAACAAAGGGCATGAATCATAAATGCTTTCCCCATCGAACACCTTGTGGATAATGAAACAATATAGCCAAGGCTAGAGGACAATAAACACCAATTCCTTGTTGAAAAAAAGAAAAAAATTTATAAGATTAACTATTTTATTATGTTGCAGCCATCAACACAAAACAATGGATACATACATTTATGCACATAGGGAATGATAGGCTATGTTTTAATTGTTATAGGGAAGACTGATGTCACAATTGATCATAGTGATGGACAATGCCTTGTTTTGTTGTGTTTCACTTTATTTCTCCTGTGTGTAGATATGTATGTATAACATACTGGATTCAAACAATATTGATACATACTCAAACATCGTTGGAAGGATAATTTGTATTTTAAGTGTTGTATGGAATATTAATGGCCCCATTAATTGCAATGATGGACAATGTATTTCCCCTATGTGTAGATATGTATGTATGTCCTAATGGATGCAAACAATATTGATACATACTGATTCCTATGTTTATTTTTGTTGGGACATTCTTGGAATGATAAAATGTATTTTAACTATTGTATGGAACATTGATGCCACCATTGATCGCATTGATGGACAATGTATGTTCTAGGTTGGTTGTTTTGGAAGAACATAGACTAGGTTGGTTGTTTTGGAAGAACATAGACTATTTTTGAAATCATTTACAAAGAGTTCTCTAAATGTTCCTTTTTAATTTTATTTGTTTTCGGTCATATTGTAAATGTCCCTATAGAAAATTTGAAATAAAAAAATTGGGAATGGAGCTCATCAACCTTTATTGATTTAATTAAATTTGCATCCCTTGTGTTGTTGTCTCAATTGAGCTTGTGGTCAGCCATGAGCATTGTAGCTCTGGCCTTTTCAAAGAGCAGCCCCAACAATGTCAGTGGACTCTAGCTCTCCCTAGGCTAGTAGACAACCCTTGGGCACCAATGCCATAAGTCTGTTCCTTGTTTACTTTTTGTTACTGACACTTGTATTGGCTCTATTCCATGTGCATCAAACAAAATGCAAAAATGCTTTGCTTGTATTTACAACCCTTGCAGTATATAGTCTGACTTATTTATATTTGAGGTATTTATGTGGCCTTCACCCTTTTGTTTGCTAGCTATTTGGAAGTAGCCTATGTGTAGCTATTTATGTGTCTTCAATTTTATTAGAGTTGCATATAACTTCATTTTTTTATAATATTTCCTATGCAACATTCAGTGATAATTGTCACCTATGTTCTGCACAATTCTTTGTGATAGACATAATTGCATTTAAAGCTATACATACATACATACATACATACATACATACATACATACATACATACATACATACATACATATATATATATGTGTGTGTGTGTGTACATGCATTGTGAAGTATAGATGTGGATAACTATGTGTGTTGTGCAATTCAAGCTACAACTCTACACTAAACAATGAGTTATTGAAAATAACCTAAAGTGTTGAATTACTATGCTAAGTTTTGAATTCAACCTATTATTACAATCACCGAAAAAAATGTAGCCCATAGATGAAGCAATGTCGCCATCACAAGTTGTGCCAAGTGATGTTTATTTCATTTTCTTAGGAAACAACCATATGTATCTAGATTTAAAATTATCTATATTTGTTCTTACACTTATCAATAGGTCACTGTTGGAAAAATTATTTTCTAGGTCTTTGTTGAAATTATCATTGTTTCATTTAAGGCTTTTGTTTTGAGGTGATGGTTGCAAAACTATAGAGTTTATGTTGTTTTCTACAAGGCATTGTTGAATGTTGTTATATAGCTTCCCAGGGTGCGCCAACCACCTCTGCCACCTTTTCTTGACCTCTAGAAGGCTTGCAATATGAGAGGGATGTCGGCTAGCCAAGAGGCTAACAATTTATATTGTTTTCTACAAGGAATTGTTGACTATTTTTCTCTATCTTTGGCTATAACTTGAAGCTATAGAATAATAGTCAATAATGCCTTTTTGTAAATAGCATAAACTATTTAGTTGCTTTGATAACTTTAGAATGCTAAATATTATTCTGGCCATATATGTGGACTATTTTATTTCTTATTGTGTGTGTTTATGTGGATTGTTTTATTGCTTTGCAACTATCGCCACTACATGGAAACCATAAATGAAGTAATATGTTCAATGCTATTCAACAACAATCAACAATGTGTGTATATGTGCATCTAACATCAGATTTATATATATCAGTGTGGCTTTTGTTTTCAAGATGCATATATATGCATTCAATGCATTGAGTGTGTGCTTGTTTTGTTTTGTTTCATTTATCTTTCTCTTTGTGTAGATATGTATGTATGTGAAATTAGATGTAGGAAACATTGATATATAATGCTCGCCATGTTTATTGTTTGGGGAATCTGAAATTAAATGTACCTTTTCATTTATTATTTCTTTTAGCCTCACAAAAGGGGTTGTTAGAATGATAGGTTGTATAGTAAGCATAATAAGGCACATAGATTTCACCATTGATCAGAGTGGTTGACAATGTATGTTCTTGCTCAGGGGTTTGGTGAGAGTCAATGAGGCTCCATGACCCAATATGGTAGGGTGGATAACAAGCCTCATTTTGTTATGTTTCATTTTATATTTCCTATGTGCAAATCTATGTTTTTTTGACATTTGATGCAGACAACATTCATATGTTTGGGGTTCACCTATGGATATATATGTGTGTTTTCTACATATAACTCTAGATACATATATATCTGCATATATTTTCCTTTCTAAGCGTATATGTAGAATCTTTTATCACTTTCCACCCATTCCAACTACATGGAAATCATAGATGAAATAATATTTTTGCAGCTATTCAACAACAATCAACAACATGCATATATGTGAAGTTAACTTTGGAAACATATATATCAATGTAGATTTTTTTTTGCAACTCTAAATATATGTATTGCATGCATTGGATGTATATGTACGAATCTATTTCTTGGAAATATATACATGCAAAAAAGTATGTGTCTCTTTTGTAGTGTTTCATTTTTCTTTTCTCGGCTATAGATATGTGTGTATGTGAAATTAGATGTAGACAACATTCATATATACTCATTGCTATGCTTATTCTTTTCATAAGGTAGGGTGGACAGTAGGCCTTCTTTTTTTCTTGCTCATTTTACTTTTCCTATGTATAGATATGTATGTTTGTGAAACTAGAGACAAACAACATTCATCCCTATGTGCAAATATGTATCTATGTGAAATTAGATGCATACAACATTCATATATACTAATTGTTATGCCTATTATTTTCATAAGATAATCATGATTTCTATTTGATCTATGGTTTCTATCCACTAGGAATGACTGCAAAGTGATAAAATAGTCCATGTTCTTCATGATAAGCCATTGCTGGTTGTTTTTGTATCGCTGAACAAGGATAGTTATTATTTGTCTAGGCCTCAATAATGATTTGATCAATGTTTCATCTCACACTTAATATACAGTCTTCCATTGTAACAAACCCTTATTGAGGTTTAGATAGATAACAACTATGCTTCAACAAGAATATTGACTATTTTATTACTTTGCAAACATTGCCACCTGAGAGGAACCATATAGCAATTAATGTTGATGTGAACCAGTGTTTAATTTTATTGGCCTTATCTATCGACATGCCAAACACTTTTAATTTAAAATCAAGAAACAACTGTTACCTTTATCCCAATCGTAACCTCCCTAACGCCAAAAGGCTAAAAAATTAGGAAAATTCTAAGCAAAGTCACAAAAATAGGGGGAAACCACACATCCTACATGTGTGTTCCTAAAGTTACACCAATGGTGGCATCAATATTCCATTTGACAATTAAAATATAGCTTATCATTCCAAGAATGTACCAACATAATAAACATAGGGATAACTGTGTATGAATGTTGTTTGCATCCACTATGACATATATACATATTTGTACATAGGGAAAATATATGGTCCATCATTGTAATTAATGATGGCATCCAACAAAAAATCACATTAACAAACCTATTCCCAATGTCCAATGGATTCAAACATAAACTATATATCATTAACTATTTTATTCCATTGCAACCATAACCACAAAATGAAAGCCACAAATCAAACAATATTGGTTTGAAAACCAACCCAGATGGAGAAACCCACAAAACACAAAAATTCATAGTTACAAATCCATGTAAAACCATAGCCACAAAATGTGAAACTTAAACCAAACAATATTCAATTTCACAAACAATATAGTCTTTTCTCAACAACAACTTATCAAAATTTGAAACAGTCAAGAGTACCTTAACACAAATCAAATAATATAGCTTGCCACAAACCATGAACCACAAATGAAATAATATCACAAAGGGTTTTTTTAATATGCAGCTCTTCCTGCTTGCTTCAAACAAACCTCTTCCCACTAGCTTTCTCTATACTGCTTTGTTTCTCAAAGCTTGCAAAAAACTACACAACCTAAGAAAAATTATTTCATTGCAAACATAGCCAGAAAATTGAAGCCATAAAGAGACACCCAGAAAAATTCATAGTAACAAACCCATGCAAAACTATAACCACAAAATGCGAACCTTGAACCAAACAATATAGTCTTTTCTCAATAGAACCTTATCAAAATTTCAAATAGTCAACAATACCTTATCGCAAATCAAACAATATAGCTTGCCAAAAACCGTGGACCAAAAATGAAACAATATCGCAAGGAATTTTTTTGATATGCACCTCTTCCTGCTAGCTTTCTTGCATAAAATCGGAAAAAAATTATCATAGGCAACACTTTTCTTTTGCTTTTGCAACCATCACCCCATGCAAAAAAAACAAAATAACCTGCAAACACCTTCACAGAAGCAGCACCAGGTTTGATCTAATTTTCACCCGCATAGAAGCTTACCCTCCTCGCTCACCTTTATGATAGTAGGTATAGCAATGAAATGACACCCAACAATGCCTTATCAAAATATAGCCTTTTCAAAAGTCCCTTTGCAAAAATGAAATAATGTAGCCTAAACCAGATAACAATAATCAACAATGATTAATGGAGTTAAACATAAAACCCATGCAAAATGATAGCCACAAACCACCAACCATAGATGAAACAATATTTCTTTTAACAAACAATATAGGATTTTCTCAACAATGCCCTCTCAAAAATTGAAACAATACAACCTTTTCAAAAACACTTTATCAAAAATGAGACAATATACCTCAAGCTACATAGCAACAATCAACAAAACCTACATAGCATGAATAATTTTATTCCATTGAAAATATAGCCACAAAGAAGAAGCAATAAATAGAAACGCAATAGCATCTTTTCAAAAATGAAACAATATAGCCTAAGGTAGAGAACAGTAATCAACAATGCCTAATGGAATCAAACATAAACTATTTAACATTAACTATTTTACTTTGTTGTAACCATAGCCATAAAACAAAAGCCATAAATCAAACAATATTAGTTTCAACAGTGACCTAGATGGAGAAAGCCACAAAACACAAAGATTTACAGTAACATACCCATGCAAAACCATAGCCACAAAACACAAACCATAAATGATACAAAATTTGTTTTTACAGACAATATAGTATTTTATCAACAAAACCTTATCAAAATTTGAAACAATCAACAGTGTGTTATCAAAGATCAAACAATATAGCCTACCAAAAATTGTGAACCACAAATAAAACAATATCACAAAGGGTTTTCCCGATATGCACGTCTTTGTAGTTCCTTCAAACACACTTGTTCCCACTAAGTTTCTCCACGTTGCCTTATTTCTCAAAGTCTGAAAAATCTACATAACGTTAACAATTTTATTATGTTGCAAACATAGCCACAAGATGGAAGCCATATAGAAATACCCATAAAAATTCACACTGAAAAAGACATGTAGAAATATACTATTTTCTCAACAAAACCTTCTTTAAAATTGAAGCAATATAGCCTTGTTTGCATCTGCTATGACATACATAGATATTTGTACATATGGCACATACATTTTCCATCACTCTGATTAATAATGTCATTTCCAATACTTTTGTATTTCTTTTGGAGTCATTGCCCCATGCAAAAAGTAGAAAATATCCTCCAACCAGCATCACAGAAAGTTCACAACAAACAGTCAGACTTGCACCTTCATAGAAGTTCACCCTCTTGCCATCAACATTTACTATAGTATGGTATCTATGTAGTGGAGGTGGTTGTGCCAACACCTACCATTCAAAATGTCATAAGAGGTGGTTAATGTCTTTGCAATTTTCAATAAGGCATTGTTGGGTGTTCTTCTATGGCTTTACCTACTTTCAAAGTTGTGAGCTAGGATTGCAAGCTTCTTTGAAGGTTGAAGTTTGAACAGCCTTTCCAACACATGTATCAATATGTATCTATATCTAAAATTTTCCATTCATCTATATATGTATATTGTCTACATCTAATTTCATGGACATACATTTCTACATGTACTTTTTTAGTCTGTATACTTCCAAACAACAAATTCTTACATATGCATCTAATGCATGATGTATTGTATTTTTTGGTATATTTTTTAAGTGTACCTTCCTATTTATTTTTTCCTTTAGCCTCAAGGAGTTGTTGGAATGATAGGTTGTATCTTAAGTGTGATAAGAAAGATTGGTTTCACCATTGATCAAAGTGTTGGACAATGTATGTTCTTTCTTGGGGGTTTGGTGAGAGCCCATGGGGCACCATGGCCCAATATGGTAGGGTGGAGAGCAAGCCTTGTTTTGTTGTGTTCCTTTTCATATTTGTTATTTGTTGTTTACCCACACTATAGGTCTTTACGTTGGTATTTGCAAGCATTGTATTGTCTTCATCATTATATATGCATATGTATATGTATTTCTATATATGCATGTACAATCAAATAAGTGTGCAACCAATTAAACAAGTAACAAAGCAACAATAGTGGATGGAAAAGCTCTTTTGATGTGACAAGCACTCCAAAGAAAGAAAAGGAAACAAATGTCTAGTCAAAAAAAATTATAACAAAAATCCAAAGTCACAATTAGGCATGGCTATTTGGAATTCAAGGCAGTATGACAATTATCTTTGGAGAGTCTTGCACGATAGGGGAAATTGCATACAAATCTAACAATAATAGCTTGCACTCACCTTCAAAGTTAATTCTTGCAACTTTGACTATTATTGTTTTAACCCTTGTTTCTAAATTATAGGTTTGAGTTTTAATAAGAATAGTGAAAACAAATATATGAATATTGTCTACATCTAATTCCATATACATACATTTCTACTTGTACTTCTTTAGTATGTATATTTCCAAATAGAAAATTCCTACATATGCATTCAATGCATGATGTTGGGTTGTATTTGTTGGCATATTTGTTAAGTGCACCTTTTTAGTTATTATTTATTTCAGCCTCAAAAAAGGAGTTGTTGGAATGATAGGTTTTATATTGTGACAAGAAAGATTGCTTTCACCATTGATCAAAGTGGTGGATAATATATGTTGTTGCTCGGGGGTTTAGTGAGAGCCCATGGGGTTCCATGACCCAATATGGTACAGTGGAGAGCAAACCTTGTTTTGTTGTGTTTCATTTCATATTTGTTATTTGTTGTTTAGATGCACTATGGGCCTTTACGTTGGTGTTTTCAAGCACTTTATTGTCTTCATCGCAATGTATGCATATGTATATGTATATGTATATGTATATGTGCATGTGCAATTAAAAAACTATAGTTTTTTTAGATGCAGGATGTACAATGAAGTAAAGCATGATATATATATGCATCAAATACATGATGTTGGTTGTGATAGCTTGGCTATTATTCCTTTCAGCCTCAGAAAAGGATTTGTTAGAATGATAGGTTCTATATTGACTATGATGAGCAATATTGATTTTACCATTGATCATAGTGGTGGACAATGTGTGTTCTTGCTTGGGGGTTTGGTGAGACCCCATGGAGCTCCATGACCCAATATGCTAGGGTCATGAGAATGCCTTGTTTTTCTTTGTTTCATTCTATATTTTATATTTTTTGTTTAGCTACACCATGAGTTGTTAAGTTGGTGTTTGCAAGCACATTCTTCTCTCCATCGTAGTATCTCGGGTATATGGATATGTGCAAGATCATGATGGAAAAAAGAGTGGCAATATGATGGGTATGTGGCTGATGACTATTTTTTAACTCAAAATTGATGAAATGAAAAAGGTTTTTTAAGGAGATTCTCAACTTTCCATTGATATAAATTATGCTTTACTTTGAATTTAATAAGTAATTATTATTCATTTTCTATTCAAATTATGACTAAAGTCTTGATTGATAGGCTAATTGAAAAAAATATATAGCTTTCAAATGGTGTCACATTTTTGAATCCAAAACATGTGTCACATTCTATGCTTCACATGCTATAGGATTAAAAAAAAAAAAATTGAATTTCATGAAGTTTTGACCAAGTTAAGGTGGTCAGACATACAAGTTTTTATAATTTTTAAAAAGTTTTAATAAAAAATTCATAATTAATTATTTACTTAGAAAAAAATTACAAAAAAATATGCATCACATCGGGGCATGAGTCCTCTACTTATATTTAAAATCTTATAAAAAAATATTATCATTTTCTTGTGGTTAGGTGGTCAGACAAACACCTACTTCTTATTTTTTCCCTGAAATTTAAGTACCACTAAATTGAAATTTCAAATTTTCACCAAATAGATTATTTTTTAAACAAACCTAGTAGTTTAGAAACTACATTCAATTTGCTACAAATTCTATTCTTACATATTTTGGAAATAATATAGATACCTTATTCAAATTTTTTACATCAAGTTGCCTAACTCTGATTTTTTTGAATTTTTTGCCACTTAAGGGCCTTCTTTTTTCATGATAACCATGCACATACCCATATGTATATGTATATATGCATGTACATTAAAAAACATGAATTTTTTTAGATGGAGGGTGTAATGAAGGAAGGCGTGATGCATAACCATAGGCAGCAACAAAGGTACACTCTTCTTTAAAGGGTGCATCATACCTTCCATTTATTACACTCTATATCAAAAATACATTGCATATGCATAGATACATTTGCAAATATATTTCTATATATGTATGCTTTGGTTTTTGTTGCCAAGTCTCTATTGGAGAAAGAATCTGTGTACATGCGGGTTTTTTATTTTCTTATATTTTTTCCCCTGGTCCATGGTTTTATATTTCCAAGTAGAAAATCCCTACATATGCATCCAATGCATGATGCCGATTGTGATGCCTTGACTATTATTCCTTCCAAGCTCAAAAAAATAACTATTAGAATGAAAGGTTCTATATTGGGTGTAATAAGCAACATTGGTTTCAACCATTGATCATACTAGTGGACACTATATATTCTTGCTCAGGGGTTTGGTAAGAGCTCATGGGGCTCCATGACCCAATATGGTAGGGTGGAGAGCAAGAATTCATTTGGTCTATTTCATTTTGTATTACTTATCCATTCATTGGTTTCATTGTTGCTTTTTTATTTAGGTACACATGGTTTTATATTTCCAAGTAGCAAATCCCTACATATGCATCCAATGAATGATGGTGGTTGTGACAACTTAGCTATTATTCCTTTCTACCTTAGAAAAGGATCTGTTAGAATGATAGGTTCTATATTGGCTATGATTTAAGCAACATTGATTTCACCATTGATCATAGTGGTGGACAATGTGTGTTCTTTCTCGGGGGTTTTGTGAGAGCCCATGGGGCTCCATGACCCAATATGGTAGGGTGGTGAGCATTCCTTATTTTGTTCTATTTCATTTTATATTTTATATTTGTTGTTTAGTTGCACTGCAAGTTGTTGAGTTGGTGTTTGCAAGCACATTCTTGTCTTCATCATACTGTATGTATATGTATATGTATATGTATATATACATGTGCAATAAAAAATGTGAAGTTATTTTAGATGGAGGGTATAATGAAGGCATGATGCACAACCATAGGTAGCAGCAACAATACACTCTTCTTTAAAGAGTACATCGTACCTTCCATTCATGACACTCTCCATCAAATATACATTGCATATGCATAGATACATTTGAAAATACATTTCCATATATGTATGCTTTGGTTGTTGTCGATCAAACACTAATGGAAAATTATTTCTGTACATGCAGGTTTATTATTTTCTATTTATTTTTTCTCACCATGGTTTTATATTTCCAAGCAGAAAATCCCTACATATGCATCCAATGCATGATTCTGATTATGATGCATGGGCTATTATTCCTTTCAGGCTCAAAAAATAACTGTTACAATGAAAGTTTCTATATTGGGCATAATGAGCAACATTGGTGTTGATGGTGTTTTTATGCACTTTTCAACACAGGAAGTACATAGATGCACTACCTCTCCTGAAAGACAATACTCCACAATCGGATTGCAGAACACTATCCCAAGGTCTCTCAGATGTCATGTCATGACAGTGCTCAGATACCTTAGTAGTTTGATGTGATTTTCCAGAATCACAAGGTGGTTTTACATGAAATACAAAGCAAGGACACAAAGCATGGAAGTTGGATCTTGAATGGAGTTCATAGGATGGAAAGTTATTGTGCATTGAATGTAGGTTCAAACAACAATCTTGGACTCCATTTTTTTGTTGGATTTGGCTTTACAATGTGCAATGAACCTTAGCATAGGTCAGTCATTAAAAAAGAAGGAAAAAGAAAAGGGAAGGAAAAGTTCCTAAGTCTGCAACTAGCTATGAATAGTGACAATGAAGTTCCTACAATGGACAATTTCTTAAAACAATATCCCACTTAACCAGAGATTTCACAGTATCATGGAAATTGTGCTATCTTATAAGGTCTACAGATTTTTCATCCCTCATTCACCATGTACATGTATGAATCAAAGATAAATGTTTAGAGTAGCTTTGAAATCAAGTCTAGGCTAACTTTGCACAACTATCTACCTTTAGCAAACAACAAAAAGTATGGACAAAGGAATCATCAACAAGGCATAAATTTTTATAATCACCCAACAACATTTCTAAGATCTATCCAAAGAAATAAGACAGCTAACTAAACAATAATAGAATCTAAGTCAAACATCTAGCATTGGAGATTGAATAAAGCAACATGGGAGAAACCAAGAAAATACACCAAGTCAATACTTTTTTCTTATAAATTTCTGCAGCATGTCTTTACAACAACTCAACTCTCACTTTTGCAAATGAGAGGAGTGCCCTATTTATAGTTTTCCAAAAGTTAAATGAATGGCCAAGATTCATTCTCATTGTGTGGCCAAGATTCATTAAAAAATAGGGTTTCACCTACCCCCAAATAGATCACAATTAAAAATTACATTCTTGTCTCTTCCCTATTTCATCTTCTAGCTAATGGCACTGTAGCTTTTTCATCCTATAGTTGATTGCTATTTTTGCTGTAGCTACTCTTCAGGAAGGTCTTCATCTTTGGCTGGGTTGTCCTCCTGCTTCTCGGAAGCTGTGTTCTATATATTTGAGGATGACTACCTGAAGCTTGTCTATTTCAAGGATTTCACATCGCAATGCCTGATAGCTCCATTCCTTTGCATTTTCTTCCAGCCTTTTCCAATCTTCATCATATTTTGAGCCTTGGTCTCTGAAAAGCTCTGATTGGTTGAAGGCAAGGGCATCAAAACTTAGGAATTCCATTGTGATATCTCCGGCTGTCCCATCCTTCATCTTTTCCTGGAAGTAGGGTTTGATCTTCTCTGGATCTATTTGCCTAGTGGGCATATCATAGCCCATCATCAGCTTAAAATATCAGGCACATTCCACCCAGATTTCCTTGATCCACTCAATATCAGGATCCACCATGTTCAAGATTTTCTCCAACCTCTACTTCTGGTTGTCCAAGTCTCTGCGCCATACATCCATTAGCTAGTGATCTTCTTTTTTAAACTCTAGCTTCTCCTCCCACGTGGCCTCAGGCATTTGAAGGATAGCTTCGATCCTTGGGAAGGTGGAGTTGTAGGTTGTAGGGAAATTGGTGCAGAGCTTCTTTGTGCTCTCTAGAAACTGCATTAGGTCCAAGAACTTGTTGACTATTTGGACAGCCTGGCTTATTCCCATGTTTCTAACGTATGAGACTTGTCAGAACAAATCCTCGGTGGTCTTTTCCAAGTTTTTCCTTCTCTCCATCTTGTCGATCTGTTGTTTGGAAATCAATTGAGGCACAACTGTGGATGTAGTAGGTAGGTCGTCTATTGAAGACCATTGCTGTATGTAATCCATCAAGGCTACAACCTATGCCTTGAGCTCATCCTTGAAGATTTTATTCTGCTTTATCAAGTGCACCACTGTGGCCATCGGTTCCTCAAGGTGCTTGACCTTTTGCTCTCTGGTTGTGGTCCCCAAGTCAATGGTGGAGATGTTATAACTCACCCCTACTTGGCCAATCCTAGGCGTTGCAATTTGTGCTGCTCGGGAGCCGAAAACATCAATTGTTACTTTGGATTGGACCTTGGGCTTCTTCTCCTTCTTCGTTGTGATTTGGGTTGGAGCCAAGATGGCCTCCAACCTTGCCCTTGGGTCCTTTAGCATAGGGGTCATTTTCTCAAGTTGCCTTTCCAACCATTTGGGCATAGCAGACTTCCCTTTGGGTGAATCACGGCTACCCTCGCCCTTCTCAGTCAAAGGCAGGACCTCTGCCTCCTTTTCCTTTTTAGATTCTCCTTTCTCTTTAGCAATGTCCTCTTCTTCGGAGTCATGAACAAACACAAGGAGTTTGACAGGTAGCTTGGTGCATGGTTGCTGGATGGGAGTATCTTCTTTTGTTGTTTCTTCTTCTTTCTTCTCTTTAGTATCCCCAGCTTCAAGACTTCTAACAATATGAGTTTCAGCCTTGGTTAAGTTCTTTATTTGTTGTTCTTCTGGTGGCTACCCCTCTTCACCATGTGGTGACTTTTCTGTTTCCTCCCCAACGTCCTTCAGTTTTCATGCCATTTCTTCCTTAAGGTCATCAGCAAATGTTTGGATTATTTCCTTGGCACCCGAGCCACCCTCCTCATCCCCACTCTCAGAAGATCACGTCTCCTCCTCCTCATAAACCACCCTGTCGATGGTTTAGTGCTCGTACTTTGGGTGATCATGATATTCATTAGCCTTTTCATCGACAAACTTCGAGGCTTCCTATTCTCACTCCTCCAACTCCTTTGAGATTTGCATTGTGGCCTCCATAGCTAGTGGCCCTGTTGGTGGTTGTGAAGGTTGAACAGTGGCAAGGACCTAGGCAAGGGATACTTGGAGAGTTGGATCCATTAAGATCTAGGAGAGTTCTAGGGGAAGGTTTTGCATATGTCTTGTAAGAGCCTCAGGCATAGTGGCAGCAAGAAAAGGTGATGTTATTGTTGCCAAAGGGAGTGATGTAATTGGTGACATAGCAGCAGAAGAGGGGGGAGAAGTCATGGAAGAAGAGGAGTCAATGACTATTACTGACCTGACCAGAGGCGAAGGCACAAGATGGACATAAATGTCCACTGCTGGTGGGGAAGCGGTGATCGTAGCCAGGGAGGTGGGTGGTGCAACAGGACGGGCAGGGAGAGCCAATGGAGGCCGGGATTCTTTCGCACCTACTACTTGTTTAAGCCTTTTTGGGGGTGAGCCTCCCGTTTCTTTCTTTGTAGAGGCCTTGGGGTCCTCTGTGGCACTTGGCTCACTTTTGAGCCCCTCATATGTCAGGACTACTCCTTACCATTTTAAATGAGCCACCTGCCCATCGATCCACTCCTTGGTGCGAACTAAGACCGGCTGGGTGATGGTGTCCAGGTCATTGACCTCCTGTTCATCCCAGTCAATTGACCGTATTGGTAGATTGACGACCACTGAGTATCCTAGATGCATGATGGTAGACTTGTCCTCCTTAACTTGTTTTGGCATGGGGAATGGCTACACCCTTCTCAATAACTGCACCATCATGCACATATAGTGCCTTGCACGCACTTGTTTTTCATCTTGGCAGTCAGCCTAGAAATCATCAATGTGATATTGATGGGCATATGTTGGCCCTAGTGTTTTCTTGACATGGCCATGTGGATCCATCTGTGGGTGAGTGGTGTGCTAGTCAAAATGGTATTCCTTCAGCTCCTTCTCAGACTTACCAGCACATTGTGACATCTGCAATCGGTACATGCCCTGTCCAAGGGTCATGGGATAGGAAATCCCTACTATGTGCTTGTTGCTGAAGATGGCCTACAGGTGTTAGAGCTGCCGAGAAAGCTCCAGGAGGATTATTTTGTCGTCTGGGTATCGAGGCAGCTTGTTCGGCCTTTCGATGAAGTCCTGGGCCCAGATGTATGTAAACTTTGGGTACTGGATGAAAAGAAAAATATATTGCTTTAGAAGCACTCTGGTGCTGTGGGAGACCCTCCTATCAAAATCTCTAGTGCTCAACCTGATGATATGGCCAATGAAGGCATCATTGACCCTGTAGTAATCTTTCTTGAAATTCCAATACTAGAGCTACAGATACTTATCAAATGGTTTGAGTCCTCACTTCTGCCCCTGATCGGGTGCCACAAACAATCTACTGTACTGTCTTTGATCTGCCAGGGAGTATATAAAGTAGGAGGTCATATAGAATTTAGAACTTCTTTTTACGTTAACAAACTACTTGTGAAAGTAGTTATTTATTATTTTGCCCCAGTAGAATGAAACTTTCATTGTGACATCTTCGTTTCCTAACAGGATCTGTTCAATGAAATAGGCCATCTATTCCTGGAAGTAGGCGGCCATTGGAAGACCCATAACCCTGCTCAACATCGTTACCAGGTCATGGTAATCCTCATGGAAATTTCTATGGAAAATCTCCAGAAGAAAATTTTGCAATGCTTCCTTGTCTTTCCTTAAGCCAATGGAGGTTTATTGACTTCTTGCATCCTGTTGGGTTATCATCCCATGCCGCCTATCATTCTTCTAATGTGGGGACCTCCATCTATTGGAATGTGCGAATATGAAAGGTCTTGGTAATCCCCTCTAGTGACATGTCTGTGAGGATGTTTCCCTCCTTATCAATAATTGTTTTGGTATCGGTTTAATAGGCTTCCCAACAAGCCATAACTAATTCTGGCACCATGAGAGATGGAGGGAATTCGGCAACCTTATCTATTCCACTCTGCCTTATCAGTCTGGCATTCTTTGTTGTCGGGTTGACCCTGACCCTCTGTGTGAATTCATCAATATCCACCTGGCCAATATTGGTGTCTGTAATTTCCTTCCAGTTTGTAGTGACCTTTGAGTGGAGCGGCTCACCCTAGAATTGATACTTCATTTGGTATTTGTCTTCTTTCCCTCGAGGGGTCCTTCTTGATTTCTTACCCTTGTCCCCTTCAATGGATGCCCCTGAAGTTCCTACACTTGATTCCATATATTCTGCAAGGAAGGGAAAAGTTAGCAAAATAGGCCATGAGAGCATTCATGTTAGTCCATATCTTGAAAACAATATTCATTTCAACTAATCAATTAAACATATCATGAACTTTCATCTCTAGATGTTATTGATCTTTGTTTAAGGGCATTTGGACAATCTGGGCCCAGAGGGTTGGACTTCCCTGGTAGGAATGCTATCTGGAAGGGAAAACATAGCCGAAAGCCCCCAAAGACTTTCTTTGGTCACATTTCAATATTTTAATAGGTTCCTGATGAAAAAGAGCAAAATTCAGCACGTGGGTTGAAGTTAGATCTCAGATTTAGGCTTGTTAGGATCGATTTAAGGGAGCATGGAAGTCCCAAGCTAAAAAGCTGTTAGGAGATAGCAGTTTGGAGGGGCAGACATCTGACATAAATCCGAGGATGAAAGTCTGGGGTCCAGGGCCGGAGGGCCAAAAGGCGACTGGTATTAAGTCATTTCACTTTTGAGGGTTCAGGTTGGCAACCCCAGGATGGCGAGCGACCTTCGTCATTTGGGATGGAAAACACTAGACGGAAGTCCAGGAGGGGAAGTCCGAGGGCAGGAGCCCAGCGGTAGGGTTTCATGTTTAAAGTTTCACGGCAATCGGCAGGGCGGAACCCAAAAGTTGGGACGACAAGAGGGATTTTTTGCTTGGAACGGTGGGAATCTCGGGACACGGGGCCCGGAGAACAGACGGTCGCTCAGAGTTTTAGTGATATCCCATGACAAATAGTGCATTGGGGCCTGGTGATTAGAAGGATGGGGTGAAATTTCCCCGACGGCGGGAGAGCATTGCAGTTCTGAGAATGGAAGTCCAGACACAGGGGCCCGAAAGGTGCGACAAACACGGGCGTGAAAACAAAAGCCAACGGTGGGGTAAAGGTCGGGGTTCGGAGGTCGGACAAAATCGATGAGTTTGCCAAAAGACTTCATGGTGGGGAATGGCAGAAAATTGAGTAGGGAAACCCGTCGCTTGGGGCCCGAAGGTGAAAATGATGCAATGATTTTAAATCACCAGAGGTTCATCAACTGAAGTGTCGATGGAGCCCAGAGGGCGGGATGCCAGGCGATGTTCACCATTGAAGAAGAAAAATCACTTGCAGAACTTCAAAGACAGAACTCCGGGGTCCCGGGCCCGAGGCGTCTAGTTGACACATGTTAAGTTTCAATTTTTCACAGTGAGGATCATGTCAGAATCTAGTAGCCGGGAGGTGGGGAGGATTTTGTAGTTTGGCGTGGCAAAAAGTAGGCGAAACTCTAGACGGAGAAGTCTGAAGGCTCAGGCCCAACAGGTGACATTGCCACTAGCAAGATTGTTCAAAGTTTATAGTTGTATGGTGTAGGTGGGTCTTGGGCTAGAGGAGGGCGTTTTCCCTGCGCGAAGAAAGGCCATGGTGGGGAGAAACTCTGAATCGGCAAGGACAAAATTTTAAGATGTTTGCTCGATTTTCTAATATATGGGTTTGGTGCGCAATTTGGTAGTCTATCACTTTATGCCTTCCTAATGATTTATTCATTTATTTAAATCTTTCAAAATCATGAAAAAGATGCATGGGAGGGCAAATGGATGTCCTACCTAGAACACACGGAGTGGGGAGATGTGGGATCCACCAACGATCGATGGAATGACGCTGAGGGCGATGATCATGATGTTGTCGAAGGCAGTGGGCTCCAAATGATAGTTTCTTGAATTCATTGCAATCCTGTTTGTGAAAATGGCCAGTCAGAGTGGGCATTTTATACCCCAACCGCCATGAATGCATGCATTTATTGTAGGTACGATCAGCAAAAAGAGTTGGTGAATTCAAAGTCGACGACGGTGGAAGGAAAGCTTGGGCCTGATGGCTGGGAGGGCACAAGACGGCGACCGTTGAAGTTTTATCAGTTGAACAGTGACAACGGGAAGCAGGTCAGGGCTCGAAGGGCGGAGATCCGCCAAGGATCCACTATCACTGACGGCTGAACTATCATAAAATTCCCGACTCAAAATTTTGGACAGTCGGGCCCAGAGCACCCCACGACAGATAAGAGCCCATGTGAACTATGGTCGGCGAAGATGATGGTGGAACCCAGGGGCGGGTCGCTATAGGAGGTTCGTCATCGCGGGTAGCAAAACCAAAATGGAACCCCGAAAGTGGACTTTTGGGGTCTGGGGCCCGGAGGGCGGGATGTCACCCAGAAAATTTTCAACAATTTTTAGACGGCGGGATGGGTGTCAGACCTCCAGGTCCGAAGGATGCCCAGTGGATGTCGTTGATAACAGCAATTCCAGCACAAAAACCTAGAAGGAGAATCCCAGACGGCCGGGCCCGGAAGGGCCTGAGGCCGCTAGCAGGGCCAAACTGCCAGAGGGATTCCGCGTGGCTCCATAACACAGCAAAACCAAAAGGGGAGGCATGGTCAATTTATGATGGGACTTTGAAGAAACATCGACCATCCGAGACATCAAAAAAAGGAGGCACATAAAATGAGGTAGTGATAAAAATGACCCGACAAGGCGAAAGAAAAGAGGGTCCCTATTCCGAATGGGGCGTGTGTCTTAAGGGCACAACAAATGGCGACTCCGCTAAAGAACACTCCCAAGCGTTCTAGGGATAAATATTCATTCAAGACCCAGAATCTTTGGTTTCACAAACTACGAGTGGCTTCCAAAGATGAATCTGGGAGAACGAGATCCTCAATTGGGTCAGCTTACATGACATCTCAGAAGTGTGTGCGGTGAGTTCATTCTTTTCCTCAGGATAGTGACCAAGGTTACCAATTCAACCGAGCAAGCTACATAAATTTTCTAACACCAAAAGTAACCTGGACATTGCTTCACTACTAGTCAGGAGTCCATAGCCATGATGGAGTTGTCGCTACACTCTCATGGATATTGCTCTACTGCTAGCTGGGTGTCCATAGCCCCAATAGAGTTATCCAAACACCCATACGGTCATTTATTTCTTTTTTTTAGAATTCCTTTTTTTTCTTTTTGCTTCAATATTTCACTTCTCTTTTACCATTTAGTTCGACCGGGTAAGCATTGAAGCCTACAATGGGTTTGAGACTGTAGTGGTCACTGGAGAAGACTTGAGATTTTTCACTTGCTAGAGTGTCATAACAACCATGGTACGATCCTTTAGAAATTATTATTATGTGCTTTGTACGAGATCTTAGATGTGTGTAAGAAGATGTAGCCAAGGGTCAAGTTCTGAGTAGAATTCAAACAAGGAAATCATTCACGGACAGCTTTCAAAGACCAATAATCTAGAGTGAATGTTTAGCCAAAGAATACAAAGAACGGATAGCAAAGTGAACCGCTTGTCAAGCAAGCACGACCACCTCAAAGGAGTGGGAAAAAACTTTTTAAACAAAACTACTAGGAGAGAGAAAAAAAGAGCGATGCAAACAAAACACAAGCAAGCCAGAAAGAAAACTACCCTAACCTATGTACAAGTATTTACAATGAAGAGCTCAAAGGAGCTCAAGCCTGGAAGTAATGCTTTAGGTGCTGCTCATTGACTAGTAACAGGATGTTCTCACCAGTTAAGGTCTTTAGGCATAAGGCATTATCACCCAAAATCTCAGCTATTTGAAAGGGGCCAAGCTAGAGCTTGTCGAATTTGTTGTGTCCCCCTTTCTTTTCATGGGCCTTGTCCAAATACAGGACCAAATTTGCAATCTTAAAGGCCTTGATCCTTGCTCGGTGGTTGAACCATCTCTTAACTACGCCCTGATGTTTGGAAAATTTTTCTATTACACGGTTTCAGACTTCCTTTAAATGAAAGAGCTCAGCTAACTGAGCTTCCCTACAATCTCCTCCCTCATAAAAATCGTTGATGAACTAAAGAGTAGGAATCTTCAGATGGATGAAAAATATAGGCTCTAGGCCATAGATAAGATGGAATGGGGAATTGCCAAGGGCAGCCTTGTGGTGAGTGCGATCAGCCCAAAGGGTGAAACAGAGCTAGGTATGCCAGTCCTTGGGATTCCTATCTAGCAACTTTTTGATCATAGTAATCAGATTTTTATTTCTGGACTCGACAAGGCCATTGCCCTGAGGGTAGTAATTGTATGAGAATTTTAGGGAAACCTCATAGTCAAATGCCCAACTAGAAAATTTTAATGAAGCAAATGCAGGTCCATTATCACATACCAAAGCATAGGGATAGCCAAAGTGATTTAAAATGAAACTTTCTAGAAAATTAGTAACTACTTCAGTTGTGCATTGCTTACATACTATTACTTCTATCCATCTAGTACAGTAATCAGTAGCAATAAGAATGTACCTATGTCCCACAGATGATGGAGGGCTTACCAGATTGATGAAGTCGAGACCTCATTGCGCAAATGGTCTTACCTCTAGCACATACTGTAGTGAGACAATAGCATTCTTCTCCTTGGTGGTAGCAGTTTGGCATGTGTGACATGAACAAACATGGCAATGGGCATCCTTGAAGATGGTTGGTCAATAATACCCTACTCTCAATATTTGATGTGCTGTGGAAGAACCAGAACCATGAACTATGCCAAATTTGTTGTGAAACTCTTTCAAGACTCGATCTGCTTCTTCCTTGCTAAGGCATCTTAAGTAAATGCCTTTATAATTTTTCTTGTAGAGAATGGAACTCTGTAGCATGTAGCCATTACTTTTCAATCTCAAGGCCCACTTTTGGACTCCTTGAAGGTGCGGCAGACACTTATGGTTCAACAAATAGTAGATGACATTCTGGTACCACTCTCTAGAGGAGACATCTTCAAGTTGGTACTGCTGCACAGTGAGTTCGGGTCTAGCTTCTACTACGGTTTCAACAATTATGTGGGTGAGTGCCAGTCCTCTCACCAGTTTCATCGATTGGATCTCCATATCATACTCTTGGAGCAGGGTGACCCACTTTGCTCTTTATTCACCCAATTCATTTTTCATGAGCATCATTTTTATTGCTGGGTCAGGAACAATGGCAAACACCTTGTTGCATAAAATGTAGTGTCTAAATTTCTTCACCCCTCTGATGAGAGAATGTGCCTGCTTTTCAATGTTGTGATATCGTAATTCAACATCCTTGAGGGGGGCACTCATAAAGGTGATCAGATGCTTGTTTCCTTCATCGTCCTTCTGGGTCAACATGCTAGCACAAGAATGCTTTGAAGTAAATGAGTAGATGTAGAATAGCTTCAGATAATCTGGGCTAACTAACACAGGCACCTCAGCAATGGCCCATTTGATTTCTTCATAAGATTGTTTGGCATTGGGCATCTATTCAACTTTGGCATCTTGTTTGAGCATAGCATTGAGAGGTTTAATAATCTTCGCAAAACTTGTGATGAATTTCTAGACAAAGTTGATCTTTCCAAAGAAAGATTTTAGTTCTTTCTTACTTCCTAGGGGCTGGATCTTGAGTAAGAACTCGATAAGTTCAGGATCTATGGATATTCCCTGCTCGAAAATGATATGCCCGAGCAATCTACCTTTGGTCACTCTAAAAATGCACTTCTTGGGGTTGAGAGAAACCTCATACTCCTTGCATCTCTAAAATACCTTGCATAAATCAGAGATGTGATCACCTCACTTTTTAGAAAACACAGTTAAATCATCCATGTAGATGATTATGCACTTGCCAATTAGGTCTTTAAAAATGATATCCATGGTGTGTTGGAAAGTGGCGCCAACATTGATGAGCCCAAAAGACATTCTTCTGTATGCGAATGTCCCCTACTTAGTGGTGAATGTTGTCTTGTGATGATCCTCATACTGTACCATTACCTAGTTGTACCCGAAGTACCCATCTAGGAAAGACATCATCTGGGAGCCGTTGACGATCTGCAGCACCTAATCTAATGAAGGTACTGGATAGTTGTCTTTCTCTAAGGCGCGGTTCAGATTGCGGAAATCTACACATAATTTAATCTCCCCATTCTTTTTCCTGACCGAGACCAAGTTGGCCACCCACGTGGAGTGCCTAACTCGAAAAATGATTCTTGTTGAGAGCAACTTCTACACATCCTTGTAAATGACAGGTTCCAGCAAGGCGTTGATAAGGCGTTATCGCTGGCAGAATGGCCTCACTTCTATCTTAAGAGGGATAGTCTGTGTAATGACAGAGGTGTCATAAATTTTTAAATCTTCGTAGCTCCATGCCACCACATCATGGTACCTTTGTAATGCATTCATGATCCCCTTCTTTTCCTCTAGCATGCATAAGGTCTTGCCGATAAAAATATTCTTAATCTCCTCGGCTATCCCAAGGTTGTGAGAATTGCACTGGTTGCTTATGGTCTCCTTTTTTGTTTGTTGATTTTGGTCTCTAATCTGATCCAAGTCAAATATGCATTCCATTTGAACCATGCCTATGGGGATTGTGTTGGTTTTGAGGTTAATAACTCCCTCTATGTCCAGTTCGGCTTCCTGTGGATCAGCTTCATCAATTATTTGAGCTACGAAGACATCAAAACTTGTGATGAATTGAAGTATATGTTTGTCATCATTGAAGATTTTCAAGTGGGTAACATTATCTGGGAGCAAGGACATAGATGTTAGCTCAACAATGAATTTCTTGAGCCCAAACAGAGAGAGGGGTTGTAAAGTGCTGGCAACTTGAGCCAAGGCATCAACTGTACGATTCTGAGCATGAGGGATCAATTGTATATTGAATGCATCTACGCCCTCCAAGAGATCCCAGACCCTATGTGTATAGTTTGTAAGTCTCTGATCATGACAGGAATATAATTTCCTGACCTGTTTAACCACGAGTTTGAAATCTCTGAAAACTTATAGCATTTTTAAATTTTTCTTCAAGGCCATGAGAAGGCCAAGGACCAAGGCCTTGTATTCTGCTACATTGTTGGTGCAATAGAACTACAATTGGTGGGCAGCGAGAAATTTCTTACCCATTGGGCTGATGATTTCGAACCCAGCTCCAACTCCTTACTTAGACATTGATCTATCAAATCGGAGTGTCGAGCACGTGGAGGGTTCCTTGTCTTCAGGTCTGATCAAGCTTCTATTCCCTTTTAGCTGGATGGCTGGCCCTGTGACCTTAAGAGAATTTTCTGGTTCGATGTATTGATCAACAGGTGGTTCTACTGGTGCCTCTGTTGGCGTTTCTATCAAAGGAGCAGCTAATTTTCTAACATGTGTCACTATTGCTTGGCATAAGCAACAATCAAACTTGAAATGTGTAGCATTGTGAACCCTGCACCAGTTTGGCAACAAGAGATCCTGTAAATTCATTTAGGCCCCTAAGCTGAGCTGATCCCTTGCACACTTCTCCATAAATTCTTGGAAGCCATTAAGTAGTCCCTAGTCATCACCCTTATTAGGCTCATCATCAGTTTCTATCAATATTTTTTTGTTTGGGAGTATTCGTGCAGAGCCAGTCGAGGGACTACACAACACCAGTAGCACTTCATTTGCACATTCTTCCTGAAGCCCAACCTCATTTTGGTGGGTGAAGGGTGGTAATTCCCTAGGTCAGTCTCGGCGAACAGCACCTCACTGAGATTATTGTACTCTGTGATCATGTACTTCATACAGGGTTCACAGTCGATACAGATTTGATTGGGCAGCCCCTTCCATGGTAGCCACATGTGAGAAAGGTCTGTGGTGGTGTATCCATTCAGTGCCTTGGTGAATTCCCTTTCCAAGATAATTTCATATGCATCAGGAATGTCAACCACTTGAATATCAATGACCTGTTGTATCTGTGGGTCTATAGCAATCTGCATCGGGATATGGTTTATTTTACCCACGATGTTGATCTCTATTTTGTCCAACTGAGTCACCTTCCTCTTTGAAGGAGTGGGGGTGATACCAAGAGCCTTGCATACTGCCAAGGGCATGACTTTGGCAGATGCTCTTGAATTGAGTAGGTAGTTGTGCAGGTTCTTTCTGAAGACCCTAATGGTGGTTAGGAAAGGGGAAGTTTCCGGTCTCCCCTGAAAGATGTCCATAGGCATGTCCATGTGAGCTATTTGACCTTTGTTCTTTTCATTATCCATATCCCTGGTTTTCCTAAACAGCTGGTCCTTGGAAAGCTACCTGTTAGCCCTTTTCAACTTCTTTTCAATTTGTTTACTTGCTGATTGATTCACAGGAACATCCTTCCTTTTCCTAGCATTATCCTGTATCTTCGGTTCTTTCCTAGGCTCTTCAAAGGAATCCCTCTTAGCTGGTGTTTCTTGTGTTGTATTAGAAGATGGCGTCCCATTAAGAACCCTAAAGAATGCATGTCTCACAGCAAGGACTTTTAGCAATTCGAAGGCTGACAAGCAGATTTTTACCTTCCTAAACTCTTTTGCCACATATTCACCCATTTGTTCAATTTCTGAACTAAAAGCTTGGCCTATGGCAGAACTAGGAGGTTTGGCCTTCGTTTGACTAGACGAATTTTGGGATTGGCCTTGAGGTTCATTTTGTGACTGATTTTGAGACCCGTTCTTATTGAGGTATTAGGTAGGTATGTGAGGAAGCCAAGGGTTATTGCTGGCATTAGAATTAGGTGGAGTGGAGAAATTGTTTGGTGGGGTAGAAGTTGTAAAGGGTCCACCCACCAGTCTATTCTTAAGAAAATAGGGAGTTGATCATTGAATGAACATGTGGACCTCATCTACAAATGGTTCTTCTTCATCTACCAGACTATTATCTACTAAATCAAAGAGCTGAGCTAAAGTTTGTTCGTTACTTACTTCTTGCACTTCCTCACCCTCAATAGGAGTAGACTCAACCTTGGGTTCATTGCGATCACCTCGCGGAAACGGTGCATGATTGACCACGAGACAGGAGGAATCATAGGGCTCATATGGGATGATGTCCCTACAGCTGGCATTGTCGACTACATTTTGTACCTTGACTTGGAAGATTTCAGCAGCTATCTAGAACTCGGGACAGTCCAGCTCGGAATGTCTGTTGGTTTTGTAAAGTTGACACCATCTAGACAAGGCTGCTTCGACCAGGTATACATCGCTAGATTTTTTGTTGTTGCTTGTCGGTTGATCAAAAGGTGTAGGGACACCATCATTGTTGGGCCTAGTATTCCACGTGTGATTCTGCCTCTGAGAAGGTCTCCTTTCTATATTTTGATTGGCATTTTTCCCCCTATCATAATTCTACCCAAAGGAAGTGCCTACTTCTTGATTATCCCTGCTGTCCCTATTGTCTCGATTATCCCAGTTGAGATTGGCCTAGAAATTATGCTGGGTGGCCTGCAACTAGTTATTCTGGTTCCTTAGGTGTGCCATTTCTGTGGACATTTTCTTTATCATTTTAGTCAGTTCCTCTAACTTGTCTTTCTCAGTCGTACTTCCAGGCGATGGCACCAAATTTTGGAGAAAAGTGGTTGGGGTTGCCGGCTGATTCTGATAGGCTAGAGGAAATTCTGGTCCTGATAGGTATAATGGTGCCTGGGGTTGCTGGGGATATGCCTGTTATTGTGGAGTAGCCTAAGAATAGTTATACTGTTGTTGGGGCTACAAATAGGAAGGCACGGGGGGTGCATAATTCAATGGCTACCCTGCATGTAGTACCATAGGTAGTTGAGGTACTTGGTTCATAAGGGGGGTTTGGTAAGCAAATGCCTTATTAAGCCCCTGAATCTGCATGGGGTGGGCCACCAGTCCCAAAGAAGGCAGCGGGCCAGAAATATTCTGTCCCAAGTTCACACTAGTGACAACGACCTCCGTATAGGTGGTCACCAGAGTAGTGAGCGGTGGGCACATCCTTTTCACCAAGGCCAACGTGAGGTTGTCCAATGCCGCATAATAGACCGGGAGAGCTGCCGCATCATTATGGAGATACGGGTCTTGAAGCCTTGTGTAAGCCTGATGGAAGCGGTCATTGAAGGAACTAATAGGTTCATTGACCTCCCTTCTGATGGACATGAACTGTTGGTAAAGCTCTGAGGGGCTGATGGGGATCTTTTATTTCTGCAGGAAGGCATTCTTCATTAGGTTCCATGAGGTAATGGATCCCCTCGGTAGATTGATGTACCAATAGAAGGCCTCTTCGCCCAATGAATGCGGAAAGAGGCAGCATGCAACGTCCTCATGATCAACTTGCATTTTGGTGATCGCCATCTCGAATATTTTGATATGTTCCTCAGCTGTTCTTTGCATATCGCACGGATAAAACTTCAAACATAATCCCTCTTAATTCTTGGGCATATCATTATAGGCAGTGAAATATATTGGCGAAGGGTTATGTGCTAACCAAGCCATGGAGGGTGGCGGAGGTGGTGCTTGCTATTGGAAAATGGGAATTTGGGGCTATATTTGCAACACAATAGAAATTTGGGGCTGCACTTGAGTTATGGCTGACTAGACTGTGCCTTGGACTGGAAGGGTCGGGAGGATAGCAAACCCCTGGCTGCCAGAGATAGGAGGTGCAAATGAGTTTGAGATGGTTGGGTGGAAGATGAAGGTGATCCAAATGAAGGTGAGGGTGGAATGCAAGCATATGGAATGGAGGTAGAGGAAGAAGCAACGCTACTTCCTTGTGTTCGCTTTTCCCTCATAGGAGGCTGCAATTCTTCAAACTCTACCTTGTTTGGAATTGACTGTAGAACTCTTTGAAATCTTTATGGGGAGAATGATCTGATTTGATCCAGCTTCACTTTGTCCCTTAATTTAATATTTCCACCGTGGCCCTCCTTCTAGCGCCGGTTCTATTGATGGTGTTTTTATGCACTTCTCAACATAGGCAGTACGTAGATGCACTACCTCTCTTGAAAGATAATACTCCACAATTAGATTGCAGAACACTATCCCAAGGTCTATCAGATGTCAGGTCATGACAATGCTTAGATACCTCAATAGTTTGTTGTGATTTTCTAGAATCACAAGGTGGTCTTATAGGAAATACAAAGCAAAGACACAAAGCATAGAAGTTGGATCTTGAATGGAGTTCATAGGATGGAAAGTTATTGTGCATTGACTATAGGTTCAAACAAAAATTTTGGACTCCATTTTGTTGTTGGATTTGGCTTTATAATGTGTAATGAACCTTAGTATAGGTTAGCCATTAAAAAAGAAGGAAAAGGAAAAGGGAAGGAAAAGTTCCTAAGTCTGCAACTAGCTATGAATAGTGACAATGGAGTTCCTGCAATGGACGATTTCTTAAAATAATATCCCACTTAACTAGGGATTTCACAGTATCATGAAAATTGTGCTATCTTATAAGGTCTGTAGAATTTTCATCCCTCATTCACCATGTACATGTATGAATCAAAAATAAATGTTTAGAGCAGCTTTGAAATCAAGTCCAGGCTAACTTTGCACAGCTATCTACCTTCAACAAATAGCAAAAAGTATGGAAAAAGGAATCATCAACAAGGAAAGAATTTTCATAATCACCCAACAACATTTTCAAGATCTATCCAAAGAAATAAGACAGCTAACTAAATAGAAATAGAATATAAGTCAAACATCTAGCATTGGAGATTGAATCAAGCAACATGGGAGAAACCAAGAAAATACACCAAGTCAATACTTTTTCTTATAAATTTATGTAACATGTCTTTACAACAACTCAACTCTCACTTTTGCAAATGAGAGGAGTGCCCTATTTATAGTTTTCCAAAAATTAAATGAATAGCCAAAATTCATTCTCATTCTGTGGCTAAGATTCATTACAAAATAGGGTTTCACCTACCCCCAAATAGATCACAATTAAAAATTACATGCTTGTCTTTTCCCTATTTCGTCTTCTAACTGATGGCACTATAGCTTTTTCATCCTGTAGCTGATTGCTATTTTTACTGTAGCTACTCTTCAAGAAGGTTTTCATCTTTAGCTGGGCTATTCTCCTGCTTCCTGGAAGCTGTCTGTTCTATATATTTGAGGATGACCACCTGGAGCTTGTCTATTTCAAGGATTTCACATCGCAATTCCCGATAGCTCCATTCCTTTGCATTTTCTTCTAGCCTTTGCCAATCTTCATCATATTTTGAGCCTTGGTCTCTGAACAGCTCTGATTAGTTAAAGGCACGGGCAGCAAAACTTAGGAATTCCATTGTGATGTCTCTGGTTGTCCCGTCCTTCATCTTTTCTTGGAAGTAGGGTTTGATCTTCTCTGGATCTATTTGCATAGTGGGCATATCATAGCCCATCATCAGCTTAAGATATCAGGCACATTTCGCCCAGATTTTCTTGATCCACTCAATATCAGGATCCACCCTGTTCAAGATTTGCTCCAACCTCTCCTTCTGGTTGTCGAAGTCTCTACACCATACATCCATTAGCTAGTAATCTTCTTTTTTAAACTCTATCTTCTCCTCCCATGTGGCCTCAGGCATTTGAAGGATAGCTTCGATCCTTGGGAAGGCAGAGTCGTAGGTTGCAGGGAAATTGGTGCAGAGCTTCTTTGTGCTATCCAGAGACTGCATCAGGTCTAAGAACTTGTTGGTTATTTGCACAGCCTGGCTGATTCCCATGTGTCTGACATATGAGATTTTTCAGAACCAATCCTCGGTGGTCTTTTCCAAGTTTTTCCTTCTCTCCATCTTGTCGATCTATTCTTTGGAAAGCAATTGAGGCACAACCGTGGATGTAGTAGGTAGGTCGTCTACTGAAGAACAATGCTGTATGTAATCCATCAAGGCTACAACCTGTGCCTTGAGCTCATCCTTGGAGATTTTATCCTGCTTTATCAGGTGCACCACTGTGGCCACCGATTCCTCAAGGTGCTCGACCTTCTGCTCTCTAGTTGTAGTCCCCAAGTCAATGGTGGAGATGTTATAACTCACCCCTACTTGGCCAATCGTAGGCATTGCAATTTGTACTACTCGGGAGCCGAAAGCATCCATTGTTACTTTGGATCGGATCTTGGGCTTCTTCTCCTTCTAAGTTATGATTTGGGCTCGAGCCAAGATGGCCTCCAACCTTGCCCTTTGGTCCTTTAGCATAGGGGTCATTTTATCAAGTTGCCTTTCCAACCATTCGAGCACAACAGACTTCCCTTTGAGTGAATCATGGCTACCCTCACCCTTCTCAGTCAAAGGCAGGACCTTTGCCTCCTTTTCCTTTTGGGATTCTCCTTTCTCTTTGGTAGTGTCCTCCTCTTCGTCAGAGTCATGAACGAACACAAGGTGTTTGATAGGTAGCTTGGTGGATGGTTGCTAGATGGGAGTGTCTTCTTTTGCTGCTTCTTCTTTCTTCTCCTCAGTATCCCCAGCCTTGGGACTTCTAACAACATGGGTTTCAGCCTCGGTTAAGTCCTTTATCTGCTGTTCTTTTGGTGGCTGCCCCTCTTCACCATGTGGTGACTTTTTTGTTTCCTCCCCAATGTCTTTTAGTTGTCATGCCATTTCTTTTTCAAGGTCATCATCAAATGTTTGGATGACTTCCTTGGCACTCGAGCCACCCTCTTCATCCCCACTCTCAGAAGAGCCCATCTCCTCCTCTTCATAAACCACCCTATCGATAGTTCGATGCTCGTACTTTAGTTGTTCATGATATTTATCAACCTCCTCCTCAATAGACTTTGAGACTTTATGTTCTCGCTCCTCCAACTCCTTTGAGATTTACATTGTGGCCTCCATAGCTGGTGGCCCTATCGGTGGTTGTGAAGGTTGAGCAGTGGCAAGGACTTGGGCAAGGGCTGCTTGGAGAGTTGGATCCAATAAGATTTGGGAGAGCTATGGGGGAAGGTTTTGCATATGTCTTGTAAGAGCCTCAGAAATAGTGGTAGTGAGAAGAGGTGATGTTATTGTTGCCAGAGGGAGTGATGTAGTTGGAAACATAGCAGCAGAGGAGGGGGAGAAGTCATGGTGGAAGAGGAGTCAACGACTATTACTGACCTGGCTAGAGGCAAAGGGGCAAGATTGACATAAATGTTCACTACTGGCGGGGAAGTGACGACCGTAGCCAGGGAGGTGGGTGGTGAAATAGGAGGGGCAGGGAGAGCTAATGGAGGCTAGGATTCTTCTGCACCTACTACTTGTTTAAGTTTTTTGGGGGATGACCCTCCTGTTTCTTTCTTTGAAGAGGCCTTGGGGTTCGAGGACTGTGCGGTCTCCGTTCTTTTTCTTTTCTGGGACTTGGTGATGGGAGGAGACTTGGAGGTCCCGCTAGTTGACATGGTGGTAGAAAAATCCTCTATGGCACTTGGCTCACTTTTGAGCCCCTCATATGTCAGGACTACTCCTCGCCACTTTACATGAGCCACCTGCCCATCAATCTACTCCTTGGTGTGAGCTAAGACCGACGGGGTGATGGTGTCTAGGTCATCGACCTCCTGTTCATCCTAGTCAATCGACGATATTGGTAGATTGACGACTGTCGGATATCCCAGATGCATGATGGTAGACTCATCCTCCTCGACCTAGTTTGACACGGGGAATGGCTGCACCCTTCTCAAGAACTGCACCAACATGCGTATATAGTGCCTTACGTGCACTTCTTTGTCATCTTCACAGTCGGCCCAGAAATCTTCAATGTGATATTGATGGGCATATGATGGCCCTAGTGCTTTCCTGACATGGCCATGAGGATCCATCTGTGGGCGAGCGGTGTGCTAGTTGAAATGGTATTCCTTTAGCTCCTCAAAGTTACCAGCACATTGTGATGTCTGCAGTCGGTACATGCCTTGGCCAAGGGTCATGGGATAGGAAATCCCTGCTATGTGCTTATTGCTGAAGATGGCCTATAGGTGTTGGAGCTACCGAGAAAGCTCCAGGAGGATGATTCTTTTGTTTGGGTATCAGGGTAGCCTGTTCAGCCTTTCAGTGAAGCCCTAGGCCCGGATGTACGTAAACTTTGGGTACTGTATGAAAAGAAAAGCATATTGCTTTAGAAGTGCTCTGGCACTTTGGGAGACCCTTCTCTCAAAATCTCCAGCGATCAACCTAATGATATGGCCAATGAAGGCGTCATTGACCATGCAGTAATCTTTCTTGAAATTCCAGTACTAGAGCTGTAGATACTTATCAAATGGTTTGAGTCCTCGCTTCTGCCCCTAATCGGGTACCACAAACAATCCGTTGTACTGTCTTTGATCTGCCAGGGAGTATACAAGGTAGGAGGTCATATAGAATTTAGAACTTCTTTTTACATTAACAAACTGTTCATGGAAGCAGTTACTTATGATTTCGCCCTAGTAGAATGAAACTTTTGTTGTGACATCTTCATTTCCTCGTAGGATCTATTCAATGAAATAGGCCATCCATTCCTAGAAGTAGGCAACCGTTGGAAGACCCATAACCCTATTCAACATGGTTACCTAGTCGTGCTAATCCCCATGGAAATTACTACGAAAAAGCTCCTAAGAAACTTTCACAGCGCTGCCTCGTCTTTCCTTAAGCCAATGGAGGTTTATTGACTTCTTACATCCTGTTGGGTTATCAGCCCATGCCGCTTGACATTCTTCTAATGTGGGGACCTGAGCCATCTGTTGGAATGTGGGGATATGAAAGGTCTTGGTGATCCTCTCTGGTCACATGTCTGCAAGGATGTTTCCCTCATCAATAATTGTTCTGGTATCTGTTTGGTAGGCTTCCTGACAAGCCATAACTAATTCAGGCACCACGAGAGATGGAGGGAATCCGACAACCTTAGCTATTCCACTCTGTCTTATCAGTCTGGCATTTTTTGTTTTCGGGTTGACCCTGACCCTTTGTGTGAATTCATCAATGTCCACCTGGCCAATGTTGGTGTTTGTAATTTCCTTTCAGTCTGTAGTGACCTTTGAGTGGAGCAGCTCGCCCTTGAATTAATACTTCATTTGGTGTTTGTCTTCTTTCCCTCAAGGGGTCCTTCCTGATTTCTTACCCTTGTCCCCTTCGGCAGATACCCTTGAAGTTCTTGCACCCTATTCCATATATTCTGCAAGCAAGGGAAAAGTTAGTAAAATGGGCCACAAGAGCATTCATGTTAGTCCATATCTTGAAAACAATATTCATTTCAACTAATCAATCAAACATATCATGAACTTTCATCTCTAGATGTTATTGATCTTTGTTTCAGGGTATTTGGACAATCTGAGCCCGGAGGACTGGACTTCCCTGGTAGGAATGTTGTCTGGAAGGGAAAACACAATCAAAAGCCCCCAGAGACTTTCTTTGGTCACATTTCAATATTTTAAGAGGTTCATGATGAAAAAGAGAAAAATTCAACATGTGGGTCGAAGTTAGATCTCGAATTTAGACTCGTTAGGATCGATTTACGGGAGCACGGATGTCCCAAGCCGAAAAGCTATCAGGAGATAGCAGTTTGGAGGGGTAGACAGCTGATGAAAATTTGAGGATGGAAGTCTGGGGTCCGGGGCCTAGAGGGCCAATAGGCGACTGGTATTAAGTCATTTCACTTCCAAGGGTTCAGGACGGCAACCTCGGGATGGTGAGCGACCTTCACCATTTGGAATGACAAACACTAGACGAAAGTATGGGAGAGGAAGTCTAGGAGTAGGAGCCCAGCGGTAGGGTTTCACATTTAAAGTTTCACGGCAATCGGTAGGGTAGTACCCGGAAGCCGGGACGACAAGAGGGATTTTTTGCTTAGAATGGTGGGCGAGGATGTGAATCCCGGGACACAGGGCCTGAAGAACAGACGGCTACTCAAAGTTTTGGCGATATCCCACGGCAAACAGCACATCGAGGCCCGATGATCGGAAGGACGGGGTGAAATTTTCCCAATGGCGGGAGAGCGGTGAACTTCCCAGAATGGAAGTCTAGACACTAGGGCCCGAAAGGTGCGACAGACACGGGTGTGAAAATACAAGCCAATGACAGGGTAAAGGTCGGGGTCTAGAGGTCAGATGGCATCGATGAGTTCGCCAAAAGACTTCACCGTGGGGAATGGCAGAAAATTGAGTAGGGAAACCCATTGCTCGGGGCCCAAAGGTGAAAATGATGCAATGATTTTAAATCGCTAGAGGTTGATCAGTAGAAACGTCGGTGGAGCCCAGAGGGTGGGATGTCAGGTGACATTCACTGTTGAAGAAGGAAAATCACCCGCAGAACTCCAGAGATGAAAATTCGGGGTCCTAGGATTGAGAGGTCCGGCAGACACAGGTTAAGTTTCAAGTTTTCACAGTGAGGATCATGTCGGGATCTGGCAGCTGGGAGGCAGGGAGGATTTTGCAGTTTGGCGCGGTGAAAAGTAGGTGAAACTCCAGATGGAGAAGTCCGAAGGCTCGGGCCTGACAAGTGACATTGCCGTCGACAAGATTATTTGAAGTTCATAGTTGGATGGTGAAGGTAGGTCTTGGGCCCAAGGCAGGCATTTTCCCTGTGTAAAGAAAGGCTGTGGCAGGGAGAAACTCTGGATCGGCAAGGAGGGCATTTTAAGAGGTTTGCTCAATTTCCTAATATATGGGTTTGGTGCGCAATTTGGTGTTCTATCACTTTATGCCCTCCTAATGATTTGTTCATTGATTTAAATCTTTCAAAATCATGAAAAAGATGCATGGGAGGGAAAATGGATGGCCTACCTCGAACACGTGGAGTGGGAAGATGTGAGATCCACCAATGATCGATAGAATGATGCTGAGGGCGATGATCGTGATGTTGTCGAAGGCGGTGGGCTCCAAATGACAGTTTCTCCAATTCGCTACAATCTTGTTTGTGAAAATGAGCGGCCGGAGTGGGCATTTTATACCCCAACCGCCATGAATGCATGCATTTATTATAGGTATGGTTGGCAAAAATATTTGGTGAATTCAAATTCGGCGACGGCGGTGGGAAAGTCGGGGCCCAATGGCCGAGAGGGTGCAAGATGACGGTCATTGAAGTTTTTTCGGTTGAACGGCGACAGTGGGAAGTGGGTCAGGGCTCGGAGGGCGAAGATTCGCCAAGGATCCACCGTCACCAACGATAGAACTGTCACAGAATTCTAGACTCAAAATTCTGGAAGGTTGGGCCTGGAGCACCCCATGGCAGACAGGAGCCCATGCGAACTGCAGTCGGCAAAGACGATGGCGGGACCCGGGGGCGGGTCGCTACAAGAGGTTTGCTGTCACGTACGGCGAAACTAAAATGGAACCTCAAAAGTAGACTTTCGAGGTCCAGGTGCCGCTGGGAAAATTTTCAACAAGTTTTAGACGGCGGGATGGGTGTTGGACCTCGAGGTCCGGAAGGATGCCCAGTGGATGCCGTCGATAACGGCAATTCTAGCGTGGAAACTTAGAAGGAGAATCCTAGACGACCGGGCCCGGAAGGGCCTGAGGCCACTAGTAGGGCCAAACTGCCAGAGGGATTCTGCGAGGCTCTAGAATGTAGTAAAACCAAAAGGGGAGGCATGGTCAATTTATGATGGGACTTTGAAGCAACATCGACCATCTGAGACATCAAAAAAAGGAGGCACACAAAATGAGGCGGTGACAAAAATGACCCAACAAGGCAAAAGAAAAGAGGGTCCCCGTTTTGAATGAGGCGTGTGTGCTAAGGGAACAACAATTGGTTTCACTATTGATCATATTGGTGAAGAATGTATGTTCTTACTCAGGGGTTTGGTGAGATCCCATGGGGCTCCATGACCCAATATGGTAGGATGGAGAGGAGGTGTTCCTTTGGTCTGTTTCATTTTTTACTAACTATCTATTCATTGGTTGCATTATTGCTTTTTTAGTTGGAGTTTGAAAGCACTTTTAAAAACATTGTATATGGATAGATACATTTACATATACATATACATATATGTATGCTTTGGTTGTTTTCCATAAGGCATTGTTGACAAAAAGAATTGTTGCGTGTGTGGGTTTTCCTTTCTTTGTGCATGGCTTTGTTATTGTGGATTCTTTTGTTTTATGAGTTTTCTATCTAGGCCACTAATGAAACCAATATTGATTCTTTTATGGCTTCCATTTTTTGTCAATGGTTGGAACACAGTAAAATAGTTAATGTTATATAGTTTATATTTTTTTCCATAGGGCGTTATTGAGTGTTGCTATCTACCTTTAGCTATTTTGTTGCATATTCAATTAGCTTGACCCCTTTACTTATGCCATTTCCCTTTAAGTTAGTGTTTGCAAGAATTTTATTATTTTCCTCATATTATTATTGTAGGGTCCTTAGCCTTGTTTAAGTTCCAACACTCCATCAAGTGTGGATCGTAAAAAGGAAACAAAATGCCAAAGAAACCAACTTTATTATGTGTACCATAGAGACCAAATTTGTCTAGGTCAGCAAGCCAAGTACTTGTAGCAAAGAGGCACTCTAGACCAACCTAACTTGGCCCTGCATGTCCAAATAGGCACACCACAATTGCAACCAAGCTCACTGGCAGAAATTGAAGACTACTATAGCCCTGCAACCCCCATCCCTTTCCAGCTTCTGCAAAACCATCACAATGAAGTCACCTCCATAATAGTTGGTTGTACACTACCAAAAATCCTTTCTGAGCATGGCTTTCCATCCACATCATCAACCGCCCACCACTAAAGTAGCATGTTTGGTGACTCTTTTCACACTACAATGTAGTTCTTTCGTTGGCGCATTGATGCTTTATTTGATTTTAAAACTTATAGTGTTTGCAAGGAAAGCTATGCTGACATGAGAGTCTAAGCATCCAACATAGGTGTCATATGTTTGCATTGTGATTTTGAAAAGGGTGTCCATAGATTTAGTTTAATGAACAATATGGATCTAGTCCCATAGCCACTCATCTTTGCAAAGCTTACCAAGTTGAAGAAATGCTTATAGCTAGAGTTGCTCTAGTTTTGAAAGTAACCCATGCTAGAGGATGTCAATACAATTATATTGGCCATACTATAATCTTCCCTCGAGACATCATGACCATTGCAACTTTGTTACCATATTGTCTACATGATCTTGAAGTGGTGATTGTGCAAAGAACTAGCATTCAGGGGACAAACTATGATTGTTATGTTGACAAACATAATGTCATGGCTGCATTAATATACAAAATTAAGAATGACCCATATTATAGTGATGTTGCAATAGATTGTGATTCTTTAAATTTGTTTCCTACTATAAGTATTGATATCTCTGATCTTCTACACATAAGGAAAGAATCAACATATAACACAACTCAACTAATGGCAACTGTAGAAAGTGTTTTTGATGAGGAAGCTGAGCTTGAGGACTCATCATCATTTATTCCATTGATGCCCAACCCTCCTTAGGAATTGCAGGAAAATAGAGATGCCTTACAAATTAAAGACATTAGTCAAAATAATTTTCCTTGGCCTGAGATAAATTCTAGCCCTATAAATGAATATAATATACAAGGGTTATTAAGCATGGCTTTTCCAATCTTGTTCCCCACTGGCACAACAATGCCCTTACAATTGAGAACCATACAGATTCACTTACATCAATATGCATTGCACTTGATGAGATACTATGATAATAGATTTGGGAGGCTTGTCAAATTTAGATATTACCTTTATAATTTGGTAATGAGACATTGAAGCCAACAATCAACTTCATTTTTTTATGAAAACAAACTTGGAGGAAAGGATCTAAAAGTTCATTGTTTCTTTGCAAAAATTGCTTCATGAGACATTAGACACCTAGATAGTGAACCAACTCATTCGCTTTGGTATATCTTTACAAGGAACATGTTCTTATTGAGGCAAGTGCCGTCAAGAGCTTGTGGTGATGATCCACCAGCTTGGTACACTGACTCTTTTCTTCACTTTGAGCTTCAAAGACACAAAATGGCCTAATTTGCATAGGGTAATTCATCCTCATACCAAATTGTATATGCCATACTCCCGAAGATGCTTCACAAACAATTTTGTACAAAACCCACACATAACAGCCTTGCACATGCACTTGTGATTCACCATTTTCTATGAAGAGCTTATTGAGAGGATTTTCCACATAAAGGACCACTGGTATAGGTATGAGTGGCAACATTATGGATCAACACATGTCCACGATTTCTTCTGGCTCCCAGATGCCCCAAATATGCACATACTTGACTGGTCCAACCCATATGAGCTTCAATAGGAAAAAAACTCCTTTGATCTCTATGTTTTAGCATGGAACCTTCATTCCCTAGATCAACTAATATCAAGGGTCCACCACTCAGCTTTGGAGGACATGTGCTTTATTAATAGTATGCAAATCTCTAAGATGGATCCAATGGTGGATTATGAATAGATATTGAACATAGTGCAAAAGGCATACCAAGTGTGCTCAATACACTTGCTTTAGAAGAAAAGGCCACAAATTACAATGTCGCTACAAAGCTCCATGGAATACACAACCATAATCAAAATTGGTAATTGATAGTGAATTGAACAGATCATATAAGCTGAAAATAAGTGATGAGCATGTTAATATCCACAACCCAAAGATGCTTGCAATTTGGTGAGCAAACGTTGATTTCCAACTAGTCTTGTCTAGACAAATTGTACTGAACTACATTTCCAAATATACATCAAAGATTGAAAACAAATTTGAAATCTATATTGATATCTTGGAGATGCTTGCAAATACAAATTCATCTGGGGATAAAGCATTGCTTGCCTACGAAAAATTCATGATGAACTTGGTTGCAAATCGTGACATTGGTGCACATTAAACATGCCATATGCTACAAAATTTTCCCCTTGTCATCTCAACCAGGCATTTCTTGTCTTTGAATGTCACCAGGCAGAAATTTCATCATTTGAAAATAGTTGTTAGTTGTGATGAGCTTGCAAGGGGTTATATTCATTGCTACATGCAAAGATCAACTAAAATGGAGACAATATCCCTTTTTCAATCTACACAACTATATACATATCAAAAAAATTGTAAAGGTGCAAGCTAGTGTGCTCGACCATAGCTTGCTACCATAATTGTTTACCTACTTTTCAAGACTACCCCCTTAGAGAAAAGTGATACATTTGAAAAAAATTGTTGGTCAAAATTGCTACTATACAAGCCTTTCTATAATCTCGAGGAAGACATAAGCCTCACAAGAGAAAGAAAAACATAGAATTAGAGGCTATTTTATGTTGCTAGCTACGATGCTTGGCATGTGAATAGATTTATTGCTCCTCATACTAATGAAGAGGATGGTGAAAGTGATACGAATAGCGCATAGTCTTCACCTGCCGTAGATGAATATGAATGGGAGTTGTTTTCTTGACTTCATGCTACAAAAAATGTTTTCTTTTACTAGCTACAACTATTTTCTTTTCAAATTTAATTTAAAAAAAATTTCAAAAAATTTACAATTAAAAAAGAATAAAATCATACTACTATGTTGGTACGGCTGTACGACCCACTTGCTAAAAATAATTTCCCTTTGAGAGAAATTTTGTCCAAATTTGACGATTTGGTAGTCGATCTTGAGGTTTTTGGGCCTCTCAAATGCAATGGCAGGGTTTTTTTTTGGCTCAAAATGCTCCAAAAATCTGGTTACCATTTTGATCTGGCAACCAACATCAATCTTCAAACCCTTGCAGATTCGGCCTCCAATGTCCAAATGGGACCAAAAAAGAGTCAACATTGACTTTCTCAAATGATCCAAATGCAATGGTCAGCTCAGATCTAATGCAACAAGCTCCCTAAATGCACCTAGAATACAAAGCCAAAAATGGAACCCCCCTAGAATCTAGTATTTCTATCACACAAATACAAGATTGAACTCAAGATCTCCCAAAAGACTAACCAAAGGAACTCAACAGGCTTTGATACCATGTAAGATTTGGCCATGGAGATAGCCACCGAAGATGTAAAGTCCTATGAAAAGCACAAAATACTCAAAAGATCAATATGACAACAATAAACTATATTATTATCAATGAATGGAAAAGTAGTTTTGTTGTGTATACAATGAGAGAGACATCTTGGTTATATAGCCAACGTGAGATGCAAGATTTCATAGGATTATGACAAGTGTCTTAATCATATGACATGAGACAACTTGACATAACTACCTACATCACATGCGTTAGTTGTCAAGAGATAAGATAACAACTAATGACAACTAACACCTTCTAGAAAGAATCTTAGGACCTAAGTAAACTTAACATGTGAATATGTCCACTAAGCCCATAGTAAGTGGAATAACTATGTACAAGACATTTATTCACACCAACACATAGAACCTGTAACAAGTCATAATTTTTCCTAAAGCATGAAATTGAAAATAGAGACTAGCTAGAAAGAAATAGAGGTAGCAACAACAAATGAACCAACTCAAAAAATAACCCAATGGGGAGCCTAGGAAGAACAACACTATAAATTTCCTTCAATAACACCCCACCTCAATAGGAGAGTAAATAAACTTTGAGTTGAAGGAAGAAAACCCCTAGCAACCATTGAAGCTTTGATAGCAAAGGAGAATTTGAGAAAGAGGAAAAACCCAAGCCAAGCTAACAATAACAATCTTCATGGAAAAAGGAAACACCCTCACCTCAAAAGGGGGAGCCAGAGAGAAATCCAACGTAGAAGACCCAATAACACTTGCAAGTCTAAGAGAGGATAGTTGTAGCTCACCTCAAAGATGCTAAACCCTCCAAAGACTAACAAAGGGTTCAAACACTAGCACAAAGGAAAGAAAAAAACCATCCCCAAAAGGAGAAACCAAACAAAGGTCCAACCAAGGCCAAGATCCAACATAAGCTCATGAGAGCACCCATGTGGAGATGAAGTTCAACAACATATCTCTACAAAAACCTGCAAACAAGGTAACAATGATAGCACCTTACAACTTAATAACACCAACAATCACCAAGGCTTGTAAAAAAATATTAGAGCTCACAATCTAACTCTAGTAATAAGCAATAAACCAGAAGAAGAACACCTACTTCATGGACAAAGAACCCATAATCACCAAAGAAAAGGGGAAAGAGTCTTGTAGCCAGAACATAATGTTGAACATGGAGAAGAATAAACTTCCACATAGACAACAAATAGAAACTCGAATAAATAAACAACTGTCTAAAATAAACTTGGCAAGAGACAAGACATATACTCCCCTAGTAGCCAAAAGGTCCCACAAGGAACGTGGGCCAAAAGGTCCCAAATGGACAAGCAGACGCAAACATCTGCAAGAAGTGCTTCAGAACATGACACCATTGATTTGTAGAAACTAGGTAGAACCAAGATCCATCAGACCACCCATGAGAACTGATCAAGAAAGAAAACCCACAAGAATGCATAAAGCACTTTGTAACCCTCCCCAATGGAGTAGAAGAACATAAAAATAAGTGGACCAACACAACTTCAGGCCACCCACGAGCTCCCAAGAAGACAAAAATATTAGGAAAATAACACAAAATAGCAATAGCAACACCCACCAAGCACTCCAAAGCATCCCCAACTAGAGTCAGTCATCTGAGAAAAGAAGAGGTGAAAAGTAACAAAGCACCAACGCTAACCAAATAGATTCCACACAACCGTGGATAGGGGAAGACAACATAGAAGCAATTTGGCAAGAAAGAGGCTACAAATTCCTTCCCCACACACCTGACACTAATAGAACAACCCCCATAGGCAAGAAAAACTTTAAAAAACTCCAAACACTACAAACCCAGGTCATGGTAGGCAAAGAACAAGCCTATGACACAACAACATGCACATCAAAACAGTAGGGATGGCAACAAAAAAGGACAACAAGAGTTACACGCCACAAAACCACTAACCACCCACCATTTGGTGAGGCACGCCTCTTCCCACTCTATAATAATTTAATTTAATACAATAATAATTATAAAATAATAATACATATTTGATTATATTATGAATATTTATAATAAGTATAATAATAAATATATCATATAATAATATCTAATAATAATAATTAATTATTTTATTTATTTACTTAATTACTTTACAATTATTTTATTTTAATTTAAATTAACAAAAATATTATTTTTAATTTTTTTAAAACATTTATAGAGACATTAAAATTTATAAATACATTAGTAAGTATATAATAAAATAATAATTATATAATAACACATAATTATTTTAGTATAATAATAATATTCTATGAATAAAATAGAAAAATATAATGTTATAATATCATAATTTAATTTAATACAATAATAATTATAAAATAATAATACAAATTTAATTAAATTATAAATATTTATATTAAATATAATTATAAATGATTATCTAATTTATTTAATTTTTAATTATTATTATTTTTATTTATTTAATTAATTTATGATTATTTTATTCCAAATGAAAATTATGTAAGAACTATTTTATTTATATAAAATAATTTTATTTTAGTTTAAACTGAAATATATTTTTTTATCGATACTTAAATATTATTTTTTATTTTAGTTTTCTAAAATATATATGTTGAAGTAGCAAAATTTTTGAACACATATGATTTCTATAATGTTATGCATCGTCTAAGGGTTTTTTTATATTATGATGCCTTTTTTAACATGTGACACATTTTTAGGGTTTTTCCAATTTCTATAATGTTATGCATTGTATCAGGGATTTTTATATTATGTTGTCTTTTTCACGTGTGCATCCATAACCTACATACACGTCCACCCATAACCTACATAGTAAGTCCTAGTGTTTTGTTATTGTAGGATTCTTTCATTTCATATGACACATTTTTAGGGTTTTTCGGATTTCTATAATGTTATGCATTGTACGGGGGATATTTTATATTATTTTTCCTTTTTTAAGGGGAACAACTGTGTCCACCCATAACCTACATAGTAACTCTTAGTATTTCGTTATTGTAGGACTCTTTCCTTTCACGCGTTATTGTAGGACTCTTTCCTTTGACGTGACAGATTTTTAGGGTTTTTCCTATTCACACATTCTATTTATACCATCCATCTTCTTTGTTTACTATTGGCTTTTGAGTTACCTCGAATAGCCAGTTGTGTAAATCTTGTAAGTTTTTAAATTCAAGGCCCGCGGCGAAGATCTGTATCTCTTGGAGGTAAACAATTTGGATCATTTTATTAAAAGAATCTAGATTTTCCTTTTGAGGTGATGTTATGTTGCTGTTTACTACAATAGAATAAGTTGTTTATTTATTATTTATTTTTTTCAGATTCCAGATTGATAAGATCTGTTAGTGTTTTGGAGAGTACAAACAGTATACGTGTTCACAAAAGACGTGGGCAATTGCAGAACAAAATTGATATGGGATTCCATTTTAATAAGATAATATAAACAGCCATGGATGACTTAATAAGGAAATACAATTAAGGGACCCAAAAAGCCAAGAAGATTGAATACAATAGAACATCAAATCTCATAAAATCTAAAGGCATGGGCTACAGCTTAGTGGCATGAACTTTCTCACATTTGAGATAAACTTAGAAACATCTGAGAATATTTTCAGCTCTCCAATATCTATATCTATAGAAATCATATATTTGGCATGACTCTCTCTTGACTGACATGGCCCTATCTTTATGTGTTTGATGAGCTTTGCTTGTGGTGGAGATATGAGCATTTGGGGGGGATTATATTTGGGTAATTCAGGAAAGAGAGGGTTGTGCCAGCCATATAATTTGTATAGAAGTAGATGTCAAGGAGCTGAAATATTCTCAGATGTTTCAAGTTTACTCAAATGTGAAAAACTGTTTGTTCATGCCGCTAAGTTGTAGCACATGCCCTTATATTTCCTGAGATTTGGTGTTCTATTGTATGTGTTCTTCTTGGCTTTTAGGGTCCCTTAATTATATTTCCATTTGTCCTTTTCTGTATTAAGTCATCCATGGATGTCTATATTATCTTATTAAAATGGATCTAGAAGGCCTTCTTTGGACGAAATAAACCAGATTACAAATGAGCTGGCAATCTTATGGTTCGGCAGAAGGCAAGAATGTCGCCACAAGGAGAGAGAAATGCAAGAAGGAACGATCGCATGTAATTAGTGTTTACTGAATGGTCGGGTAGGGTTTTATGAATTTTATGAAAGCACTTTTAAATATTCTGGGTTGTCTTGCAAATTATGTGTTTTATGAATAAGTTCGGGATAAATTTTTGAACAGTATGTATTCAGGAAAAACAGTGAATAGCGGAGCTTTGGAAATTCATGGGTAGATCCATCAGAAATAAAAACATTTGAGTTATTTGCTTTACATTCCGATAAAGGAGGCTGTTGTAACGTTTTTCTTGTGTTCAACAATTATTTTAAATGCAAGGAATTTGGTGGTAATAGCATTATGTTTTCATATTTAAATGTCTTGTACTTAAAATTATTGCTGCACAGAAGCAAAAACAAGCCTTCTTTATCACACAAATCTACCCATGAATTCACTTTTTCTTGTTGCACATTAATACATACTGTTAGAAATTTACCAGAATCTTATTCATAGAATACATAACTTGCAGTTGAAATCCCGATAGAGAAAAGGCTGGTGGATAAGAGATATATTTAGAATGCACGATCGCCTCCATGACTTGGGAAGAAAAATGGCGGACAAAGCGGTCCCTCCTCGGTTGTGGCAGTCAGAGCATCTCAGATCTATGGTGTGCTGCAAGTCAAATCAAGGCCTAGGTAGTTTGTTCCAAATTATTATTTTTATAGCAGGAATGAGATGTTTTTTATTTGATTGTATGAATTTTAATTTAATTCTTAGGATAAATCTTATAATCAAAATGTACATTTAGAATAATAATTGTATTTTGGATGTCAATTTTGAATTCCAAGACAGTTTTAAGTTAAGATGGCTGATTTCTGCCATTGTGCCGGATTGCAAAACATTCCAGATTAAATAAAAGTTAAAATCGTCTGGAAGAATTAGTTATAATTGACGCACCCCTTGAGTCAGGCATTGAAGAGACATCTTTGTCCAAATCACTCGCAAAACTCAGCAATCTTAAAACTCTGAGATTTGAACGAATCTGTCTAGGATTTCTATCATGTTATAACCGTCTAAAATAAAAACACTTGAATTATTCCCTTTACATCCCCATAAAGGAGGCTGTTGACATGCCTGCAATAACGTTTTTGCTTTTGTTGCACTTTAATTTAATTGTTGCACAAAAGCAAAAACATTATCGCAGGCCTGTCAACAGCCTCTTTTATTGGGATGTAAAGAAAATAACTCAAAGTTTTTATTTCAGTCCATGAATTCTGGACAGCCGTTCACTTCTTCTTCCTGCATATTAATTCAAACTATTCAGAAATTTACCACAATTTTATTTATAAAAAAATAATTTGCAATACACATCTTTTAGGGTTTAGGGTTTCGAAATAAAAACAAAGGAAACAACAAACTCATAAAACCCTATGAGATGTGATCGTTCCTTCTTTGTTTCTCTCTCCTTGTGGCGTTATAAAGCCAATAAAGGCATTGTTGCCTTCTGCTGAACCATAGCGCTGTAGCTCAGCAGTAATCTGGTTTGTTTGGTCGAAGGAATGCCTTTTGGTAAAGATAAAAATGTTTTCCATAAGAGGGAAGAGTCCTACAATAATGGAATACTTAGTGAATTGTTGGCGTACTTCCTTCTACTTTCCTTTTGATGTATCTAGACTATTCTGGTTTTGAAGCATATTCTGGAAGTTTCTCCCGTAGCTTGGTAATGAGCTCTGTTTTGCAAATGCATTAGTTTTTGGATACTCTGTTTTTGAAAAACGAATGAAGGCATGAATGTAAGAGCACTGGAAGCTCTGTAAACAAAAGGCATTAATAAAAATTTCGATCTGTTATGGGTTCGGAATGGACAACGAAATTAGTTTGATTTAATGGAGAAATTTTCCAAGAGGTAAATATTGAGAGAAATTGAGAGGTAATGATTTCAAGAATTTTCAAGATTGAAATTTTCTAGTATTTTTATTTAAATTTGACTTTCAAATTTAAAATTGTTATGTAAGATTTATTTTTTAATATTGTTTAATGTAATTGTTAAAGATGGTTTTTGTCAATTAAAATAAGATAATAGTATAAAATTATTATTGATTGTTCAACTATTAAAATATGTGATGTTTAAATTGAATATTATAAAGAGGATATGTTAAAAGAATAATGAATCTGAGAATTTTAAGATTGAAATTTGTTATCTTTGGAATTAAAAACCGTCTCTTAAATTTAATCACGGAATTAGAAACCATGGCAAAGGTCTGTTGACAGGTGTACAAATCAGTTACTGTTATCCAATGGGAACGATGAACAGAGATATGTAGCAATGCTTTTGGCCGAAAGGCTCCAATCTTTCCGTGTGAGCGGCTGGTTGAAAAGTTCGTGAATTTCTGTGGAGGCTTGCCCATCTCACTCAATATTTTGGGCATCCATGTTTGTGGAAAGGATGGGAATTATTGGAACTTGGAATTGGAGAAAGTTACAAAACTCCCGCCTAATTATGTTATGCAATTTCTGAGCACGATGGGAAAGAGTTCCTTCCGTTGGATTTAAAAGGAGGAAGATAAAAACATAGAAACACAAATTGATAGCAGATTTCAAA